>PNEQ01095020.1:9339-38499 GCA_003012365.1 Medauroidea extradentata
GTATATCGCGAAAATGTTTTGTGCCAAGATAGCCTTGAAAACACTGACACAACGTAGCTGTCTGCAGACATCAAATATTACAATATCGGGATTCTTATTGGCTCAGTCAAATAGGGCAACAGCTCCACGTACAAGCTAAAGCCAGTAATCTTCAGGTAAGCTGGACGTGTATTGAAATCCATCAAACAGTCAACTTTTCTCGCGATAAACCATCATCTCTAAGTATAGGGTTTACATTGCACATTTAATTTATAAACGCATTTTAAGTTGTAACGTGTAATGTGCATTTTAAATATTAAAAATTAATTTGTTTGAATTAAAGCACCCAACTAGAACATTTATTTATATCAACTAAGAGCTAAAATCAATGACTTAGTAGCTCAAAACATTAAACAAAGCTTTCATGTTCATTCTCTCGCTCATTGATTACTATGTGACGTAAGACAAATGTTCTGTAGCAAGCGGTCCGAAAATGTGAACTACTCACTAATGTTTCATGAATGCAATCGCAGGTACCAGTTTTGTTGTCAGGGCTTGTAACTTCAAGCACAGTGATAGTAACAGGCAGTTTAACTATTGTTTCAGTTTTCCATGGAACTGTAACCTAACTGCAGAATAGAGTACGTATTCATAGAATTTTAGACGTCATGAATCTTTGTTTGCCATTGCTGTTGTTACGGATTTAATTGCAGTTAGAATATTCTTATTATTTTCTTAAATAATTAAAAGTTAACGTTACAAAATACAAAAATTCAAGAGGGCGACCATCTCTCCCTTTTAAAAACTTGCCACGGATTTGAGGCTCTAAAAATCTTAGCCCGCGATATTTATAACTGTTTTTGTTAGTTAATTTTGTAGAAGTGAAACAAGTATGAAAATGTAGGATGCCTAATCGCATGTCGTATTACGTGTAAATAAGGAAATAATTACAATAGATCGACTGTACACTTTGCGAATAGCTTCATAAAGAGACAAAACGTCACATTCGCTTATCAACAAGCTCGTACAAAATAATTTCTGGGTACACTTAATTTGAAAGTTGATTGATATCAGACTACTAAGTAGGCCCTAATCAATAATAAGCTTACTCAAGCAAGTGCTGATGAGCGGACCGCCTATACAAAATGTAGAATTGGGGTGCGGTAAGGGCGGTACAAATATGCACATATGATGTCACGTTGTCTTTAAGCAATTAAGTTACATAGAATGACTATTATTATCACCACTGGAATGCCTGTCGGTGATAGAGTAGCGACTTTGTAATTTTTTTGTGTGTTTTTTTTTTTCGTTAAATTGAATAGTAATATGTGAGACACATGTTGGTGTAATTTTGTAAATACTTTTCACATGAATATTCTCACTATATTAAATAAAACATTGTTTTTAATCTGTAATAATTTCGGAAAATAGAACAAGTTAATAAAATTTCGATAAAATAAACTTCATGTGCAACATGAGTAGTGACAGCGATTATTAATTGATTTCTGCAAGCAAAAAATTTCATAAATATAAGTACTACTAGACTATTTTTTTATAAATTCTGTTGATATTTCACGATATAAATGATTAGGTTTCGGGTTACATATTAACTAATAGAGTAAATCTTTCACTTAAAATTTTAAAATATTTTTGAAGCAGGAGTCAATAACATATTTTGACAGGATAATTTATTTATAAAAAAACAATGAAATGGCCTGTATTGCCCCAGGTAAGTAAATATGTCTATAAAATATTCATAAAAGCTAAATAATATTCATAAAAGCTAAATGATGTTAGTTCAAAAATATGGTTTAGGCCTAGTAACAACGAAAAAAATTACAGTTGCGCAAGACCCACGCAGACATATGTGATACAATCTGATGGAGCTTATAATAATTTTATTGGATGTTAGCTTCTACAACAGTAGGCAACATCGGTACTGGGTGGTTTGACGCATAAATCATTTTCTGGAAAGAAAAAAAAATTGTACACATAGCTAATGTAAATTTTTCACATTTCAATTTTGTTATCGTAGACTGATTTTTGCTTCCTATTTGCGTTACAGTCATAGGCTATGTTAGCGAAGTGTCGTGACAAGAAATCAACAGTCTGTAATCTATGAAAAGTTGTTAGAAATATATAGTCCTAATAATGTGATATAATGGGTAAATACAAACTTCTAGACCCGCGCACAAATTGAGATTCTTGTAGAGAACTGTACAACACTGTCCTGTTTATCAGCCACAGCATCTCACGGCATGCCATACCTGCAGCAGAGTTAGGTACATCGTCGGAGAATTTTTTATCGGTCTCCCAAGTCTCCTGAATCACGCACCCCTTCTTTCTCCTTCGTTTTTTTCCCTGCTACCTTCTACACTGTTGTTATTCGGGAACGGTTGACGGAACCGACCGGCCACTACCTGCGATACCAACACTCCGGCGCCGAAACAGATAGAAAGTGCGTGGAAAATTACCTCAGAGCGTAAATCAGCTACAAGAGGGTTCGCAGGGCGAAAACAAATGATAAGTATTAGCCATAAAAACATCTATTGGCGTTCTCCGAATTAACACTAAGGAATTTTGTGGAGTAACCTATAACACCCTCCCCCCCCCTGCCCCAAAAAAAATCCTCCCTCGTCCACAAACGTTGTGAGATTTGACTCGCTTCACCATATAAGTGTGGTTCACCGACTGCTTCCAGAATACTCTCCTCACTGACAGGACATTTTCGCGAACAGACTTTTAGTACACCAAGTGTAGCTCTACTTCAAGGTTATTGATAGTGTGCAGAGGCTTATCTCGTTTGACTGCGCCAGTAAGAAACACGATTACTGCGACATCACACGTCTGTTATTTGTGGGTAGAAATCCAAGACGTTTAGTTAGAAGAAAATAATACAGTCACTTACAACGAAGTGGATACGCACCTGCATCTATATGATTGATTGAGAGATTTTGGTCAGCGGTCTTTAGCGCTGGTGAGGGGTGACACGATGGGAGAATCGAGCAGCGCCGGAATGAATGGACGAGGGAAACGGGAGATCCCCGAGAAAACCCGCCAACCAGCGGCATCGTCCGGCACGATACCCACATGCGAAAATCCGGGGGCCGACCCCGCCGTGAATTGAACCCGGATCGTCTTGGTGGGAGGCGAGTGGTCTGACCACTCGGCCACCGCGGCCCATACATCTATAGGACGACTGGGGTAGGTAGTTGAGCTTAAGAGGGCGTGGTACATAACTCAATGCTAAATGCATTAAGGCGCCCGCCTGCCTGCCTTGTAATCAGCGTTGCAGCGTGCTAGCAGAACGCTTTTATCTAAGAATCTACTAAACGTGTTTCTAATGTGTGCATTTACGAAAAGAACAAACACTTCAAACGACATCGGAATAGTAGTTTCAAAACATCACGTTAATTAGAAAGATCACTTCAGAGCACCTCAAAATGACTAAAAACGGCTTTTTCAATACCTACATTATATCTAAACAATTACTGAAGGGATTCGTGTGAAACTACAATAGAGAGGTGTGTTGGACTTTACTTAAAACTTTCCACCAATAAATAAATAGGGTCACCACTGAAAGTGTCAGTCAGGCGAGTGTCCTACGATACCACTGCACGGGGTTTCAGTGTCTTGCGGTAGAGGCGATACCGCGTCAGACGAGCCGGACAAAATCGCCCTTGGAGTCATGCCTCACTCACACAAACACACGGCCACCAGGCGGGCGCCTCAATCTATAACTGTAGGTTTCTTGAAGCCAATTTACGAAAATTAAACAATAGCAATCCTAGACAACAGTTTTAGCCAATGTTATAAACAAAATTGTTTCCAGCGTTACGAACTTCTGAGGCACAATCTCTGACGCCGTAACCTCGTGCATTTAACTGTGGCGCAAGAAATCACGCGTAACGAATTAGTAATTCTGGATAAATATTTACTCATAAAGTTGGCAAATACTATTATCTAGGATTTTCATTGAGTATTTTATCCACATTGGCTTCGAATAAAGCGTAAGATTCAATTGATGTTTTCAGCGTTTATTTATCTACCACGCACTCTTAAGTTAGCCGCCTGCTCAGGCCACCCAGCGGTGGTGCAGATCTTAGGTCGTTACAAGATTATTCGAAGAATGCTCAGCGTGTGTAAGTTGCCTGCTTGGGAATAACATTAAAAGAACGTGTCATCCGTGGATACTAATTTCAGGTTCACCGTGTAGGTCTAAAGTTTATTTTTACGCTGCTGAAAATAACGAAATTGGTTTTCTGGTCCTTTTTTACGTATGGAAATCTTGACAGAGAATATTAAAAAACCATAGGTGTGTAGGCCTGCAATACACCTTTATGTTCAATGTTACGTCATAAAACTGTAGGATCACCAATGGATGTCTTACAGAGGCGAGTTGTCGGCGAGAGAAGACTGGACGCCAATTAAGTGACTTGCGCCTATAGAGGCTAGGGTGAGGCGTGATGCGCGTACTGTGTCGTCCTTATCGCTTCCGCACATCTAGGCTTCGAATACGCTAAACACATTCACCTGGACGTCTAGGCGGCCATCTTAAGGGGTATGGAGCGCCAAAGCAGTAAATTTTCACAATTTTCGACATAACTTTTTCCCCTCGCTTATTATAGAATATCAAGGCTCGACAATCCGTAGATTACACTTTTGTACATCTTCTTACAACATGATAGCGTTATGAAACATATTTCTGTGAGTGCCGACATCGCCTACTGTTTGTGCATGGAAACCATTGTTGAACTAACTTAATATATTTATGCTGGTTTCTGCTACGTATTTAACATTTTTTGTGCAAATTTGTTTGGTTTGTTGCTATTAGCAAGCAGTTGCACATCGTCAGTGACGTACACATGCGTAAATCTACAATATACGTGGCCGTATTTTCAGGTTAGTTCGCTACGTTTATCTACATAAACAATTGTTTAACCACATAATTTACACTATACAAACGTAAAACATGGCCTTTGACTCATGAAACTTCATCGTTCTTTACACCAATATTCAACCCACGTAGGCCTAACCGTTTTCATTCAAATCTGTTCATTCTACAGTATCAATACCACACGAGGCGCTTACGAAAACCTTACTCGGTCTACTCGATACTGTGTGTTAGTCAACAATAACGCATTGTTCGCGCAAAACTGGCATACATACGTCGACTTCACGGAAGTCCCAACATGCCATCTCCTGTATACTCCTGCCTCCATGCCTCATTACTAGTCTAGCAAGTTAGATAAAACTCTGCAGCATATCGGTTTTAATAGTTTGAGTGTTCGCATGACATATTGGACGTATTCACAGCGACTTAAGAGGCCGTTCCAGTGTTTCAGGCGCAGGTATGCAACCCGCATTAACCCCATATAAATCAAGGCAAAATTTACTATCGCTATAACAATTAGAGTATTACACATATCAACTTCAGCTTCACGGTTTATCAAAGTCACTGTCGTTCTTATTTTCGCTGCATTCGTCGAAGTCTAGTGTAAATAATGTTTGACTACAAATTTTACAAAACCTTTTTTTTTGTACCTCGTTCATAATGTAACCGTCTGTTATTCTTGATGTAGCAGAACGCAGCGAAAGTAAGCACGGCCGTGTCTTCGATAAAGCGCAAAGATTATGTTGATATGTGTAATACTCTTGTTGCTATAGCGATAGTATAATTAGCCTTGATTTATATGTTGTTAATGCGGGTTGCACACATGCGCCTGAAACAAGGCCTCGCTCTCTAGTTTAGCAGTGGTTTCGAAAATAGTTTTTGTAACGCAAATTAATACATATATCAAAAATTCCTTTGGCGGTTTTAACACCTATATATCAACGTTTGTATATGAATTTTTCTGTTGCAATACACCAAACTGATTTTTAGGATTTTGCCCCCGAAATAGTACAAATTTTGTTGTCAAAATTTGCCCAAATGAAGCAAAATAATTTTTTTTGCTCGCAAACGGTACATTATTTTAATAAACGCTCTGGCAAAATTGTGTACCGTATGAGTGTACACGGTCTCAAATTTTTTCAAAGCATTTGGTTAAAAAATATTTGATTTATTTGCAATTGTTTGTAATACACGAGAGAGCATGGCCTTAAGGTGGTGAACGTATTTTGTGCATTCAAGGCCTAGAAGTGCAGAAGCGATAAGGATGATACAGCACGCACACCACGCCTCATCCTAGCCTCTAAGCGCAAGTCACTTAATTGGCGTGCAGTCTTCCCGCCGACAACTTACCTCTATGAGATATTCAAAGATAACCCTATATTTTCATGACGCAATGTTGAAGATATAGGTGGATTATAAATGCCTATGCCTTGTAAAATATTCTGCACAAAAATTCTATACTTAAGGTGGGACATCAGTCGCCACATTTGATAATTTTATTTTGCGCTTTTTTTTATATTCTGGGACGAAACGTGTAAAATTTGAGATCATAACTTGAATTCTATTTACATTGCGCTACAGGACAAGCATAGAAGTATGATTTTTAACGTATATCAAGGTCGCAATCAGTCATACAAAATTAAGAAAATAAAATAAATTGGTTGACTGATTGGTGCCCTAAATATTTGTTAACAGTTCAACTGCGATTCTTGTATCGTAGCGCAAGATAAATACAATTCACGCTATAATCGCACATTTTACACTTTTCTCCTCAGAATATTAAAAAAGCGAAGAATTAAATAATCCGATATGGCGACTGATGTCCCACCTTAAAAAGGACCGAAAAAAATATTTTTTCGCCATTTTCAGGATTGTGAAATAAATAAATAAAAACTTTAGAGACGCACAGATGACCTGAAATAAGTACACACACGTGTAACGTTAATTGGATGCTATCCCTAAGCATGCATGGCAGTTTTCGAATAATCTTATAACGGCCGAACCTCTGCAGAGTAAAAAACCCGTACTATTACAATAAAGAACTTGTAATCTAATGTAAGAACTTATATCAGTCTAGGCTCTACAACAAGAATGTCGCAGGTCACTAAGATGATCTAAATTTTCCAAGTAGGGCCTACCTATGGGGACTAGTGGCATATATTTTTATGAGCAGAGAGTTTGACGTGAAACAATATAACCTTCGGCGGCCTGTCACATTTTACAAATTAATTTGTACTTTTACGAAAAATTTCTTGGAAACTGGTTGCCAAACTATTTTTGTAACATTTCAGACAATTGTTGTACAATGTACAAGAGTTTATTTGTAAATATACAGACATATTTGCGTATTTACAAGCATTTACTCTAAAGTTTACAATATTTTTGTTAACTTACAAAATTTTTTTAAACTAGTTCCAAAGGATTTTTTTTTTTTGTGAAAGTATACATTTTTTTTTACTGTGTGCACGCCGTTCGGCGACTTAGACAGACGGCCACCCTAACAGCGTAGTTGATAAAATCAACACAAAAAACAATAATTACAAGTGGCAGGTTTTTCGAAGCTGGTATGTAAAATCAACAAATAGTAATCCATTACAATTTATTTCTGCCAGATTTTCATGTGGCTATTTACGACTGAATCCTTCATCGGATGTAAGCGTAATTTTAAAAGCTATTATCTATTAGCCACACATTTTAATTGCAGAATACTTGTATACGTATACAAAACTTAGTTAATGAGCTCCCAACTCCACTAAACCCTGTAGTTTATTACTTCATATCACTGGGTTCTGTGCTCTATTTTGTTTGTGGAAGAAAGACTGGTTTCGATTGCTCTAGCTTCAACCCAGCAACTCGAATAAATAATTTTTCAAGAGAGAGAGAATAGTTTATGTTACTTTCGACCAAAGAGTACTGTTAGGTTTTAGCTCGTTCGCCAATGCTGCGTCGTAAGGAATGAACAGTTTGCCGATCACAGAGTCCCATAGCAAAAATGGATCGACGGGAATTTTGAACGTTAGCTCAGTGCTTGGTGCGTTGTGGCGATGTGGCGTTCGATACAAGCTTCAAGGTCACCCTTATAGGTACTTCGCTTCTGGGTCTCTAATTACTGTACCGTACTGTGGAGTTGACATCTTGTATACATTGGCTGGTATAAGTTACGCAGCTTTCCAACAAACTTCGGAGAAATGTTAATAGCTAGTAGTACAATGAACTCCCTGACTATGTTTATAATTAAAGATGATGGTATATCGCGAAATTTTTTTGTGCAAACATACTCTTCAAAACGCTGCAGTTCTTGCAACATGTATGATTAGATGACATACGACTGACACAACGTAGCTGTATACAGACCAATAACAGGCATAAACTGTTACAATAGTGAGATTCTTATTGGTTCAGTCAAATATGGTAACAACTCCACGTACAAGTCAGAGCCAGTAATATTGTGTTAACCCAGAAAATAGTCAAATTTTCCAGTGATAATTGTTTGAAGACATGCAAATCGGGAAAGAGAACTTTTCTGTACCGAATCTTAGGATTTTTCCCTTGCTTTGAAATTTCCGCACTTAACACTGAAATAAAAGTATTACTGTGCCATGCTTCTGTAAAAAAAAAAAAAAAAAAAAAAAAAAAATCGTACCGACGTACAAAAAGGATTGTTGTCCATATTTTAATAAACGTATGGTAACTGCAACAGCGACTTCATTTTGAAAATTTCGTAGATATCGTCAACGCATTCCTTGTTCTTTCATGGGATACCTGTGATGTTTTAACAACTGGGAACGATTGTCTGCTAAATAGTGTCTCCTACGCTCTACTGTACACATTGTTTCGTTAAAGCTGGCAACGAAGTTATCTGATCTTGACTTATAAGCTTCACCAACAAGACCATAGCATGCAAATGACTCCACGCAGAATATTAAATTCTTCTTTTTATATCCACTGCCTTCACAATAGGAATTCATCCCGGAGGTGTATTTGTAAGGACCGGCGTCATTGTTTCAAGTCACTGCGAGAGTCTGTTGACATGATGGACCAAACCATAAGTGGGTTTTCTGTGCGGTGCACGACACACATGACCCCTGTCGCCTCAGTAGGTTTACAAAACAACACCGGACACAGCCTGTCATTTAGTCTTCAGAGCCCACGTCTTATCATACGGTTCTTAGTTTATCGTGATTTCTTCCTGATTAAAAAATTAGGAAGTTTTATTTAAAAAAATTTCAATAGGGGCATTTACATTATAAACATTGAATTCGAAATATTAAAATATAATTATGGAATAGTTAGGCTAATTTAAAATTTAAGATAATAATTACCTCTCACCGTGTAATAAATATAAATACTAAATAACTGCTAGTACCAATTTAGTCCAATAATACGAGCGTAATCGTAAAATGTAAGGTTTATGTTCACAAAAATTGCCGGAAATTCGTGATATCCTTCATTTATTAAACAAAATCGAATAATTTTAACAATAGAGGAGACGCAGCCTCTTAAGAGAGTGGCGGTACTTGTGCAGTGTCACCTGAAACGTTTACGAATAGCAACCCGCTAGTGTTAGCTAGTTCTACTCATTAGTTGATGGGCTGGTAAGTTAATTTTCACACTACAGATAACATACGTCTATTTCTCGTACAAGATTACGGTACGCGGTGGTCGGCGGTCGGCAGCCAATGTACATGTTTATCACTTGCTTTGTTTATTCTAAAACTCAAGTAAGACTGAACGGATAGTACCAGTATTTAACATTAATTTTCGTCACATGTAATTAGGATTTTAATGATGACTTGCTATACGTAAAAAACGCGTGAATCTTTCTTTTGCGATATATTCGCGCTTCACGCCCAAAAAAAAAATATTTTGCTATACCTGGCAGGATGGCAACGCGCACAACACTTGCAATCGTATGGTTGGTTCACAAAGGGCGCCAATTTTCAAGGGAGTATTCCGTGAAAGCATTCTTGACAAAAGATCTAACAGGCGTTGTACTTTAATGAAAACTTAAATATTTTTTTTTAAAATGCAACATTAAAAAAAAATAAATAAGTACATAAAAACAAAAACAGAAACCTAATTTTAAAATACACATTTTGCCGCTTTTATGATAAACTAATTGGCCTGAGCAGATCCCCAGAATCATCGAAGGTTCAAACATTATGGCCGTGGCGCCCTCAAGGGGGGATTTGTGGGTTTCAACACCCTTCGAAAAAGTTTTATTGAATAATTGTTAGTTTTCTGGAAGGTAATATTGTCGTTTTACTTGCACTTGTTGCGTAAATTTAAATGTTATAATTACAAACTCTAATGCAGTAAATGCCAAATCATCCAGCAAAACTTTGCCAGGCAAGTTCGTTGGGTCCAGACCTCATCCCCCTTTCTTTTCACCTAATTTTCTTGAGGGAGGACACCCGGACCCCTCACTTTAAATGTGGGGGGAAAGGGGGCATCGGTGTTACTACTCAATGGTGTTACTTTATAACATTCCCAGGTGCGGACCCCCAACCCCATCCCCAATCTCGCCCAATTACAAATCACATTGACGGGGCCGTGTCGAACACCCTCCGAACAATAATCGTAGATGCACCCATTATCGTAACAGATAGGAAAGCATCGCTCTACCACCCTGGCTTAAGTTTTCTCTCAGAGCTGTTGAAATGCTCACTTAATTTTTTTAAATATTTACTTCTGAAAACTTATAGAATATTATAGTGTGTTAAACGTTAATTTAAGTACCACGTTTTATTGACTGCTAGTGAATCTAGCATATCTGCAGGTGAAACTTATTTAGTTCAAAGCTCACTCACACGTATAATTTAAGTTGTAAAATTACGTGACTTAAAATACCAACTCAATTTATCACTAGATGTTTATTTTATCGAACATAGTATGAATATTCTTACCGCAGAATTAATATCCTTAGTTGTGAGCAAATAAGATTAGATGAGTGGTTTTGTGTTAATGTTTGATTGTGTTTGAGAACGTTTTTAGTTACTCGTTTTCTTATCCCAACTCTTTATCGGAATGCGTTCTTGCAAGTTCTTATAAGTACTAATTGCTATAATGTCATTGTTAGTTGTAAGTGTTAGGTTGTATTGTTTACTATAAGTTTCCATAAATGGTAATATACTGAACTGAGCTGGCAGATGTAATGAGATTAGTAAAATACAAGGTGACTTGGCCTTTAATTGCTACTGTTAAATAAATTAAAAATAATACAGATAACACATATATCCCTGTAAGTTACCAATAATTGGCACATAAAAGTTTAATACAGCCTTGCTTTTATCTGACTCGCGTTTGAAATGTATGTTTGCACATTCCAACCACAATGAAACACTGATACCAGCTGTTTAAAAAAAATAGCTCTTTTGAAGAGAATACCAGCAATCACAAAACAATAATAATAACAATAACGTATTTCATTGCACAATAAGATTTTTTGAGAACCGTACGTTGAAATCTTAATATTGTATTTATTTTATACACTGATATATTAAAACTGACATTAAATTTTTAACTAATATTGCCCCTGACTGAGAAGGGACGCACCGTAAGTATTTTAATTTGCTTCGACGGAGCGATAAGGGCGACACTGGAACGCACATCAAGTTCCACATCCCCGCTATATGCAAGCAACTGAGCAAGCGTGCAGGCTTCCTGTCGGAGTCTTACAATAGCGAGGTTTTTGATCTTGTGTTTTTACTGGACGCAACTACGCAGCAAAGTTAAATTCACGCCTCTGTTGTAGTTTTGTTTCTATCCAGTCACATTTTGATATATGGCAGTCTTATACAGCCATTTTTGACAATTCTGGAGGGCTTCGAAATAGTATTTATAGAGCTCTGAAAATTTTGTGAGTTCACTGACCTGTAAAATATTATACAATGAAAGAAACGTATTGTTGTAGGTACAATACTTCTGTTAAACAGGAACAGCAATCCAGTTCTGTTGTAGGTACTATCTAGAATGTTCCTGCAAGAATATGTTTTGTAGAAATAACAATGTGTTCTGTAAAATGAAATATGCTCTTTGTTCCTTCTACAGAACAGTTGGTTGTAGGAAGAATCTCGATAGTACCGATAACCAAACTAGCATCCAAGAATATATGTTTACTGAAGCCCACAACAGCTGTTCACTGGCTTCTCTTTCATGCAGAGAACCCATCCACGTGAGTGAGCCTGCATCTAGTTTCTTCTTTATTATTGGCCCGGCGCCTTCTAGAAGGTGTCAAATAAGTCAAGGGCCAATTACAAAAGTGAGGCGAACTTAGGCTACAGTTGTTTGAATTCTAGCTTGTGCCCAAAAAAACGCGAATATTTCAGTTCCTTAAATATTTATAACTACAGCCGCGATTTTGTGGCAGCAATATTTTTGCCCCATTTTATTTCAGTGCTTACGTGACATACGCAACTATGCTTCAGGGTCAGTGATTGGTAGAGATATGCAAAATTCACGTTATTTTCTGACAGCTGACTAGACTCCAAGTTACACTGTAAAAATACTTCCTAAAATGTTTAGGAAGTAATTAACGTAAACGCAGTATGGGACAGTTACCATACTTCCGCCTTGTAACTATACGAACCTTTACAGTTGTTACAATACAAGTCTGGTAACTTTAGTATACATTTTACTGATGCTTACACGGTAGAGAGGACAATTTGTGTAAAGGCGTAATACACGTAAACAACACATAAAAGTTCGTGGCCAATTGAATCGCAGATTATGCTCTGTTGTGTATAGGGAAGTGAAGTTTAGCCTGCTATCAAATGATAACGCCAATTTTGCATGTCTATATTTATAACTAGAGCCGCGATTTGGGGGGCGGAAATATTTTTGCCCCGTTTGGTTTCAGTGACTTGCTTCAGGGTCAAAGGTTGGGTGTTTATAACTATCTCTTATCTTGGGTATCTGCTGACAAATCATAGACGATGGTATCACGATAACCACATTCTGATTGGTGCAGTCAAATGAGGGACGTGTCTGAACACAGACACGCTACCAATAACCATGAAACAGAGCTTGCAAGCCGAATGATGCGAGAAACCATTTCGGCGAATACCTTGTGACTATTTATACCAGACTGCCAGACTGCTGCTTTGAAAGTATTATCGTGGAATAGGTTTTCTTTTCGTAGATAAACACATTTGGGACCAGCTTAAAAGTTTTGTAAATTATTTTTTAGCGTGATTCAAAACATTTCTGGTGTCAGGGGAAGTCCAAGTCCAAGTTTCGCGTGACCTTTTTTTGTCCAGGCCCTTGCGCCATCTTTCCGGGAAGCACCTGTCCTTTTAACGGTTCCTTCTTGATATTCATTTTTTTTTAATCGACGAAATTTAATTTAACCCTCACGCGTCTCATCAAGAATGAGAGGAATTTCGTAATAGCAAGATGTTAATAATTACGACACGCGTTGCTTCTCGGACATTCACCTGAAGAACTGCTCGAAGGAAATCAAATTTTCGTTTTCCTGGAACAGCCGTGACACGTAGAATTCCACGGGGAAATTTAATTGGTATCATAAAGACTCTATATTACTAACCTGTGACATCATTGATTTATTAAAAGATTGATGTGGTGCTTAAAAAATTCTAGGGGGATGCGAGTCTTCATAAGAGAAAGGTGCGCATGCAAATCAGTGAATTTGGGGAAGAATTTGGACAGTGTTTACCACATCTTTTCAAATGAGATAGGTTTGTAAAAAAAATTCGGAGTTCAGTGAACCACATCCTGTGATGAACCTTTTTTTCTAACATCTAAACAGTGGTTCCGGTCGAGTCAAACAAGAGTGAAGGGGAAGGGGTGCCTGAAGGTAGAGGATGGGTGGGAGAGGGGGGTTGGTATTTCAATATGTAAAACAGCATGAAGACGAGAGACGAGGATGACGACTTTACATCCGCGGAGGTGACGCACGAGTTTCCGGCAGGCGGAAGATTCCAGAAGCCAACACGCGCGTGCACCTAATTAAAATTTGTCTTCTCCCTCCACCTCATTTCTCCCCTCCAATCTACACTTCCCCTCCTTATCGTACGCTCGCTAGTGCCTGTGATGACTTAAGTTTTGTCTGTGGATCACAGTAGGAGAAAGTTAAAACAACTATACTAGGTTTTTAGTTAGATTTAGAACTTACTATCCGTGCTCAAATGCATTGCAGCGATAGAAACGACCATTAATTTTTTACGAAACTTCTAAACGAACATTGTATTGGTATATCTACGAAAATAACACACTTCAAACTTTGTCGATGTAATTTTAAATATTCGGTACGTTTATTAGACACATCATTTTCGGGCTCCTCAAAATGGCCAAAAATGACTTGTCCAGACTGCGATATCTGGATGAATAACAACTGGATTCGTAGAACTCAACAACAGAAACGCACGTTAGACTTTGACGAATAAAATAATTTGATCGGCGTTTAAAGTCCCGTAGGAAAAAGGATAATAACAAAGCACTGCACGCCATCTGACCCAGACAGCATGCAAGCTAACGGCAAGCCTGCATTTCACTTGCCTTAGGCTTGCAAAAGTAAGCTTGCTTTGCAAACTTGCCGCAAGCTTGCAGCAAGCTTGTTTCTTCCGGCCACCGTTATAGGTCTTTCGTAATAACGTTGCAAGCTTGCAGCAAGCTTGTGGCAAGCCTGATGAGCAAGTCTAGTAGGAATTTGCTCGTTGGTACGACGTTTACATCCGCCTCTGCCATTTCCGCCGAGTTGTGTTGTTTGTTCTGTAAATTGACATGCCTTGTGGCGAAGTTGGTTTATGTTCTTTTAAATTGTGTTAACGTTGTGCTTATTTATTTCGCGCAGTGTTCCTGCTAGTTTTAGGATTCAGGAAAACTTCGCTACTCAGGAATCGTATCAATACTGGTAGGCTAGTTAAAGCAAGCTTGTCTCGTCCGGTTTGCCGCACGCTTGTCTCGTCAGGCTTGCTGCAAGCTTGTTCTGTGATAACTAGGGAGCTTGATTCAAGCTCGCACACTTGTCATGACAAGCGTGCTGCAAGCTTACACACTTGTCATGACAAGCTTGCTGTAAGCTTGTTCTGTGGTAACTAGGGAGCTTGATTCAAGCTTGCACACTTGTCACGACAAGCTTGCTACAAGCTTACACACTTGTCATGACAAGCTTTCATTGCTGTCTGGGGAGTGGCCTGCACAGAGTGGCGGTTAACGGCAACCTTACCACTCCATCGATTTTCTGACTCATACACACACACGTATGTATGTATATACAGGCATATGTGAGTTAACTTTTGAGTGTTAGATTATGCATGTGTTTATTACTAATATTATCACAAGTGGTTAAACAATACACATTGATAAGAAGGAAGGAAAACTATTGGGACTAGGAGAAAATTCTGTTTACCGTTAAAAACCTATATCATTTAATCGTTTTCGTAAATTTTGCTTAGTTTCAGTGGCGGCGGAAGGTATTCCTGTAAAGGTGGGGGAGGGGGCACAAGATCGTTGACAGATATTTATTTCCGAATTTATTCCCCGGTAAATTTTGGAGTTTAGTGCGCTAATTGGTGCTATTTAAGTGGTTTTCGAGTCTGAATACTGAATATACAGCAGTCAGAAATTGTAATACTTTTAAATATTAAAACTTAGGGTTGGTACAAATGCCTAACTGTCCCTTCCTTCAGTTCTAGCTTAGGGACAGTGTCCCCATACTGCCCCCTGTCCCAATTTGTAAATAAATACAAGAATGGAGGCTAAATGAGTGATTGAAATAAATTTATTAACCGCACGCTAATACTCTCCATAAAACAAATACCGCAAACTAAAACAAATTCGAATCGGAATTTTTTTACGAAGCATTTACTGCTGTCTGGTGTAAGTTTCCTAAACGTAGCAGTCAAGACAATTCCGGAAGTATATTGTGGCCAGAGATTAGAGAAACACACAGATGGAGCATAACGTATATTGTAGGGCGAGGTGTATGAGGCCTTGAGACAGAAGGGGGAGGAGCCCATCCGCCATTTCAGTAACTGAAGAACGTTGTTTATTACCATAGCAACGAGTATATTGCGGCTGTGAGTTGGCCAACCATAACCTAGTTTCTCAATACATATACAGGAACAGCTGATTGCACTCCGCCATATTACAACCTGAATAAACAAAGTCAGCTTGGTCTCAGTATAGGCTGATAATGCTCCATCTGTACTTTTCTCTCATCTCTGATTGTGGCAACAATATTTTCATGATATCAGAGAGGACAGGGGACATGGGACATTCGTGGGTAAGGCGCATGGTATTGTAGCATAGGCTTATAAGAACCTCCGTTCTCGGTTATGGCTGCTCGCTATATCCGGTGTGTGCATCATGAAGCTGGCGGTGCGGCGGGGCGCCCGTGCTAATGCACATTCTTTACGACGCCATTGTCCATTGTCTGGTGCAGGAAGGAAGAGGGATGCTCCTCCGGCAATCACTACCGTACAAGCCCCCTTCGCGTAAGTCGGTGCGATTGGAAGGTGGAGGCGGAAGAGGTGATGAAATCAGCCTTTTATGATTTCATTACGAGACACTCGTCATCGGGATTGTCGAACGTGAGACCACAACCCTCCTTCGTCGCCGTGGAAGAGGAAGCGGTAACGTCTCCCGATATTCCGGCAGCTCTGCAACGAGAACGATGTTCCCACGCCTTTAAAAAATGGGAAGAGTACGAACGATGTACTGTGACCTCGATTATCCGGCGTGGTTGGAACTGTCACTGCAATGGTTAAGTAACTAGGCTAATGGTAGAAATATGGTTGGGTAACTGAACAAGCAGATAAATAGCGTAACTTACACATTCTCATTCCTCTTTTTACACAATTCCGTGTTGACTTTGAAGCTAAAATACAATTTTAATACAGTTAAAATTTATGCTTGAGAATGCTTAGGATATTTGTTTCTAACATGTATGTCATTGAACTCGCGAATTTTCACTATCTCTATGACATGACATGTATAAAACCCACTTTGATTAGTTTTTGTAATTTAAAAAAAAAATACTATGTATTTTTATATTAAATTAGTTTTTTTCCCGCCGGAACGTTATTTACTGCCCCTATAATTTTATTGAACCCGTCACTATAGCAAAGATCAGCGTAATTGCCGATCTCGTTTTCGAACGAATCCGGCACTTACACCTTGAGAAACAACAGTCTGGAAAAGCCCATTTTTGCCAAGTTTGAGGGCTTTAAAATATTGCTTCCAACGTGTGTGGTGTCTTAAAAGTCATTTTTACAAGTAGTCTCGTAGATAAGCCTTATGGACGCACGTTTACTGGTCTCTGAGAAAAAAACGTAACTCCGAACAAGCTGCTCGCAATTCGGGAGTCAGCCAGGTGGCCGCCTTAAGCAGACATTCCTCACGCTCTTTTGAAAATATTCTAATTAAATGTTGCCGGTCGAAATTGTACATAGGCTACATTGCGGCAGCTGGGGTAGGCGACCACTATAAGTTAAGGTGGCTGCCTGAATTGACGTATTATGCGTGTTCGAGGCTTAGAAATGTTGAAGCAGTAAGGACGACAAAAAACGCGCATCACGCCTCACCTTAGCCTCTAGGCGCCAGTCACTGAACAGGTGTGCCATCTTCTCGCCGACAACTCGCCTCTATGAGACATTCAGTGATGACTAGGGCCCGGTAGTTTTCGCGAAAAAAATTTTGCCCCACTTTGTTTCAGTGCCTTACGTGCACACCTGCAGCTCAACTTTATGATTATCGACAGACTGTTTATATGCAGAGTCGTTATTCATTTGACTGTGCCAATCAGCACATGGATAACTGTGACACAGCACGTCTGTGATTTGCCGGTTTAACCTCCAGACGTTGTATGTTAAGGCATCCAATCACTGACCACAAAGCAGAGATGTAGGTGTACACGTAAAGACACTGAAACAAAGTGCTGCAAAAACCTTTTCGCGAAAACTACCGGGCCCTAGTGATGACCGTATCATTTTGTAATGTAATGTAAAGTGTGTATTGTACATACCTATTCATCTTTATTTAAAAAAACTGCGTCAAGATTTTATTACAAAAAAATCGGTGATACACCCATTTTTACCGCTATAAAATATGCTTTAATGAGTAGTGCAGTGGCGGCTCGTGGGTTGTTGCCAGGTGGGGCTGCAGATAGTCGGAACTGTACACTCTTAATGAACGCGCTATAGACCAACGACAATGAAATATTTGCCGGCTACTAGATGTTTTGTGACCACTCAGTAGTAAGAGGCACCTGCACATCAGCGTGTCAGTGGCTGTAGAGTCAACCAGCGCACAATCCTGTACAGCTCTTGGCAACTGCAGCCCTACCTGGCAACAACCCACGAGCCGCCACTGGGAGAGATTAGTACACACGCGTGAAACGTACTTTGAATGCAATTCCTAAGCAGACATATGCTCGTTGAGGATTTTCTGAATAATAATCTTATAACGGCCCAAGCTCTGTACACCGCTCGACATCTGGGCCATGTTCACGTGAGAAAGCACGTGGCTTCCCGAGCCGCTAGGTCGAAAGTCGCTCGCCACAGCGTGCAGAGAGAGCACAAGTGTGTAGGCCTGCAGCTGTCGGCTATAACGGCACCTCCTTGCAGGAAGTAGCCAGATTTGAGGCGTCGTGTAAATATTAACCTGTCAGTTTATACTTCCTCGAGCCTTCTTACAACTTATCACACCGTCAGCGAGTATATGATGTGTGTGTGTGTGTGGGGGGGGGGGGGTAAGAGTTATTTTCCTTCCACCCCCCTTCCCCCCCTAAGCCACAATTCTGATAGGTAATTTCTTCTGACAAGAACGCCTACGCACGTGCCTTTCATAGCACTCCCGAGTACGTTATTTTCCCGTAACCGACAATTGATTCGGGCAGCAAATTACGGTCTGTTATTTCATCACGGAAGTACAAACAGGAAGAAGAAATTCTTGAGGTAAGGGTGTATTAATTTGTCCCTGGTTTTCTGTGTGTAAAATTGTACTAGAGTACATTTCAACAACAATGAAAAGCATTCTTTTTTACACATTTCTGTTTACGCCATGGGTGTGTATCAAATTGCCAAACTGTCGTAAACTAACTTACTTACATGTTCGAAAGTTCAATTCAGCTAGATCTATAACTGGCGGATGCATATTTCTTTACGGATTATTTCTCTCCAATTTTAAGTCTTAATTCTTAATAGAGGAATGTTCCGTTGCGCCCGCTATGATCTATGCCATTTTTTTTTTAGCAATTCTCGATAAAAAAAATTATGACCATTGTAAAAGAAATTATCAACTAATGCCATACTTAAATGCCACTTGATGTTAACGTTCACTTTTAAGTGTGGCGAAAATTGTTGGCTCTATTTTATGTTCATTAGTCACATTGCCACATTGTAATGTGCTTATCATAATAATTACTTGAATGGACAGAAATTTACCAGGTCTTAGAAAGTGTTGACTTTGTCGTAAACAGCACGCACAATTGTCGAAGCACAGTTTGTTTCAGCCACGGCAGACGTACACGCTTGGATTGAATCTTGGTCTCTGGTCGAAAAGTCAAAGAAAATATAACAGGAAACACAAATTGAATTTACAAAGAATAGCTATATTGTTTAGGTGCAATTGGTGGTTCACACACATGAGTGAAGCTGGTCAAACAAACACGTGACCGCACAAACATAAGCAAAAACATCGTAATAAATTGTAATGGAGTCTCCACTAAGTGTGTTTACATTGCAACTCGAAGCGAAAATATATTTCCACTCGTAAATTGCAAGCTTGCTGCCTTTTTTTTTCTCGGAAGGCTGTAATAAACAGCGAGATAAAGTATTTTTAGTGACATTTATATCAATTATTGTAGCTCTTGCTGTATTCATATATTTATTCGCGTATTTTTATAGTGAATATCGGGTGACTAACTTTTTATTACATCCAACCACTGACTGAATAAATACATAGGCCTATTTCATAAAGCATTGCATTTAAACTATGTATAAAATATATTGTGGCAGCTACAAAGTATTTGTTATTGTATACCTTGACATTGTTTTCGATTACTACAAAAATATTATGTTGTCCAATATCTTTGTGCAAAAATTTACACAAAAAAAAGAGATCCCAAGGATGTAATAAACTAAACTAAATGAACATAAAATAATTGGGCAGGAAACATATTACAAAATGCGTTTTTTTTTTTTCAGTGTACTTATTTAAATTTAAAGAAACATAAAAAAACTCTTGTAATATTACAATCCGTAATAAAAAAAATAAATAAAATCTTATAACGTAGCACAAATTACTGGGGTGCATAATATGCGTAAAACAATATGTTAAACGTAACGAAAATTAAATACAACAATATCTAATCATCTGCTATAACGTATCAGAAAACAACTTATGCCGGAATCACAATGGCGCGACCGAAGCAACATGAAGGGCGCGATGCGACACTAAAAATTCTCGTTATTGCGAACACTTGTTTGACTGCATCGCGAAAAAACACAAAAAAAAGTTAAGTTCATTGCCACCACCTACTAACGTCTATACGACAATCACAAATGTTTAGAGTATTTCAGTTTTGTTGCTTTATTTTTTTTTTTTCGTTTATTTGTAATATATTTTTAATATCCACTGGCATTCTGTAATATGGAAATAAAAGGCATAATTACACGTTTGCTCAATAATTTTTATTCGGAATTCGCCCCGCGTCCGCCATTTTTGTCGAGCTGACGTCATAGGAACCTCGGTTGATTGGTGGACATCTCTTGTTTTTCGTATCGTTGCGGTCGTGTCGCTTCTGTTGCCCCACTGTGATTCCGGCATTACTCAAAGTTAAGATAGTAATGAGATAGCAGTAGCTTCTTACGCACCCATAAATGTCAACAATTCGACATATTTTTCAATCATCTGCAGTTGAAGATGACATGCTTCCGGAATTATATCCGGCAAATGCGGTAGAAACTACCCTCTTGTACACGTTTCCAATGACAAAACAGGAAACCTCTTACATATATTTTCACATGCGTTAAGACCCACTAGTTCAGTCCAAATGTCATCCATTTCACCATTCAGACCGCTGTCTCATGCCTGTAAGCATGGTTGAGCGTGGCCTAGGGGGGAGGGGGGAGGACAAGCCCCCTTATGTTTATTTTGCCACCTAAATTTTCGTTTTCTAACTTATTCAATTTTCTGTAATAAGCTAAACACAATGAGAGAAATTGTACCTGTACAGTCAGGTATCAATTCAAACGTCGTAACATCAAACAGCCGGGTATGATCATATTTGTGGCATAAAAATGAAGTACGTCAATTTTAGTTCACGCCGTATATACGTATGTTATTAAAAACGTATGTGTCCCTTCTTGGTTATCTGGTGGCCCACCCGCAGCTTTAAGTCAGTCTACGGGCCTGTGCAGTCTTTCGCAGAAAGCCAACCAGAATCAGTCGAACGCGACGGGCAGAAAGATGTACGATATTTTCAATCGCAGTAGATGGAAGTGGTTAGTTTTCGATATTTAAGAGAAAAACCTAATCTCAACGTATTATTTACACACGTCGAGGAGTCTTCGACGGGAAAACTGAAGTGAGCTGAGATGACGAGATCAGTGGTGCTGGGCGAACAAGGGTCGACCTAGAGCACGTTCGCTCCTAGGTAATTGATAGTGTTGACTGTTTTCCGATGACAGACTTACATGGTGTACTTGTACATTGTGTTCCAAGGACAGACCTACAGAATGTACCGTAATTAGAAATGCTGGTATTTCGGGACCGACAGGAAAAATTTGCAGCTTCACTGACTTGTGGTTAATCCCAAAATATATATGTGAAATCATGCAGACAGCAGCTGTTAATTACTGTGGAAGAAAAGGGAATAACGCCTTAACTGCGCCATGCATAAAGACGAAATTAAATTAAATTAAATTAGCTGCTCGCTGTCAGTGAAATAGGTCTCTATTCAGTTAGAGTTTTATTATTGGCTCGGAGTCGAGTAAGTCAACGGCCAATTGTGAACGTGATACAGACATATAGTTGTTGGAATCCTAGCTTGCACCTAAAAGAAAACGCGAATTTTTCAAGTCTCTACCTATTACTAGAGATGGTAGAAAAACGCGAGACTCTTTTCTGCCTGCGTAATCTCCAAATCACTGTAGCGCCCTACGCCATGCATGAGTGACGGTTGTGTGCTACGGTGTAACGCACCAGAATAAGTACTGGTCCAGTAAATTGGGTCCAACCAGTAACACTGAAGCCTGGTAAGTACATCTCTTCCTGTGGTAAATCGTCATCCCTTCCTATTACACACGATTAAATATCGTAGAGTGGATTTGGTAGAATAAGTTTTGATAAGGAACAAATGTAAAGAAATGTTTATTTGCGATGCTATACGAATATTATGGAGAAAACTACTGTACCGCCGCTTCACCTGGCTGCACTAAAAGAGCTTCTCAAAGTGGCCATCCCATCCTACTGTTCGTGTAGAAAGTGTACCTTCCACGCATGTTTTCATACACACGATCAAAATTACATGGCGTGTGTACGTGCTGAATAATTTCTGCTGCAGCAGAGCTCTTGCAAGCTGATCTTCCTCTGACTCTAAGGAGCTTCACAAATTGAACATTTTCAGACAGGGGTTGCTTAGCAAAACTTATGAGTGCCCTCTACGATACTTAGAGACGTGTAAAATTCGCGTTATTTGACAGGCTAGATTCCATTGATCTGCAGAACTCCAGAAAAATCTGTTATTTCTTTACCTCCCGTGATGTCATTTACGTATAACAGAGTACTTACATGCGATTGGTCACTCTACCGTAGAACTTTTAATTATTAATTCAAAAGTGTTTCCCGAAATAATCCACGACATTGTATGCCAATATAATACGTCTAGGAAGCGACAATAGCTTGTAAGTCTAGTATGTTGTCAGAATTAACGCGAAATTTGTAGTTATCTAACAATACGTAATCCTATGGAACAGTTACTCTGATAGGCTATACCTAGAGACACTGGAAAATAGCAAAAATGTTTAAGATAGTCTCCAATAAACTGTAGTATATTAACCGTGACACGTGTGAACAGTTTTGGGACAAATCACACACGCTGTGTGTTCAAGCTGTGCCGTTCTAACTAGGTTTGTTGAAGAGAGAAACAATGCTTCAAATGAACCATAGCCAATGTCGATACGAAACATTCAGTGTTATATACAGTATGTTGGAGCCTAGCAAATAGTCTACCATTCCCGCGATTTTCCAGTGTCTCTAGCTATACCTAGAGACCGGAAAAATACGCGGGTTTGCTAACTGGTAGGCTAGACTCCAAGAATCTCTGTGTACTCAAGTAGACAACAGCTGCTCATTGCCTGCTCACTGACACAGTAAAATGTGCCTGTATTTAGTTACAATGTAATTATTGCCTCAGCGACTTCACGGATGTGTCAAATAAGTCAACGGCCAATTATTATTGTTACACGAACTTAAGTTGCTGGAATTCTACCGTGTGCCTGAATGAAAATACACACAAGCACGGATATACATTTTTTACATTCCTCGTAACATTTTTTTGTCCTAGTAAGTTGCATTGGTTAGTTTCCTAAAAACTAAAGCCGAGCGAGGTGTCGCAACTGTAACACGTTGGACACACACTCGGGAGGACCCAGCTTAGATTCCAGGTTCCGGCCATCCTGATTTTGATTTCACATCGTGTCCCTCTCTGTATGTGAATTCTGGGATGGTTCCTCAACAAAGATCGTGGTCGATTTCCTTCCCAGTTCCTCTGTGAAGTCATTCGTCGCCGATTCCATTACTTCGCTGTAGAGAATATATATGCTAAAGCCGATATACCTTGTTTAAACTAGAAAATACACGTACGAAATGTTTATTTAGCAACTTTCTGGGGTAAAGAACTTCTATTATTTTATTCTTGACAATGGGGTATGAATTTGTATAAAAGTAGGGGAAAATTTACACTGCTATACCTCCTAAGTCTTTTCTTACCATTTTTCTGAAGATAAATTTCATGATTAACGTTGCGGCAGTTACTCTGATTTTGTGGCTTTCCGGCCCCATAATTTATTCAAAATAGACATTAGACAAGAAATACATTAACACTACCTCATTCGTCCAAGCAGACTGAATCACGTAATATTATCAGTCAACATGTGTGTGTGTGTAAACTTATGTGCGATTATTAGGGCCCGGTAGTTTTCGCGAATAGATTTTTGCAGCACTTTGTTTCAGTGCCTTACGTGCACACCTGCAGCTCTGCTATGTGGTCAGTGATTGGATGCCTTAACATACAACGTCTGGAGGTTAATCCCGCAAATCACAGACGTGTTGTGTCACAGTTATCCATGTACTGATTGGTCCTAGCGATTATGCGTGGTTTTCGATTTTTTATTTGTTCTTGCCTGCTTTTAACAATTATTTTTCTGTTCTTTCTGTTTATTTGAATTTAGTTTGGGATTATAAGTAGTTTGAGTGAATCACATAATACGTAAAAATTTCTTCATGACAAAAAAATTAACAAAATCAATTCTTAATATTGGAATAAAAGTTAAATACCGATAACTAAAACATGAACTACTAAACATATACGGCTAGATACTGAAACACCGATTTGGAACGAATAAAAAAAAATACATAGCCTACTCTTGCGTCACATACTGTTTAATATTACGTCAAACATTTTAAATAAACCCCTAAACATATAATACTGGTGTCATATATCAAGTAGATGCGAGACTTCCCCGCGTGTCAGTATAAGTATAGCTGGTCTTGATACATTTTCAAACCTACACGGGCTGCGTGATAATGTAGAGCTAATGATTTTTTGTGAAAAGAATTATGCAACATTTTGTATCAATGCATAACGCTCGCATCTACACCTCTGCTTCGTGACTATTGGCAGATCGTATTTGTGCAGAGGCGTGGCTCATTTGACTGTGCCAATGAGAACTACGTCACTGCGACACCACACATCTGTGATTTGCGGGTAGAATCCCCAGAACGTTGAGAGTTAAAAACAGCCAATCACTGACCAAGAAGCAGAGCTGCAGATGTGCACATAAAGCATTGGTACACAATACTGCATAATTCATTTCGCCAAAAATCACTAGCTCTAGTGATATGTAACTGAAGAACGGAAACTGTGGAGTTAAGGAATTGTATGTACGTATGTGGTCATTAAGTCGATCTGATAAATTATAGGGCAATTTACTTTTGTCATCGCCAATGTAATAAAATCTTAAATAATTAAACATGTATCCAGTGTACACATATTCTGGAGGTTCCGAAAAAGGGCAAGATTTGAAAACGTTTTATTAGTCTTCAAAAACGTCAACTCGGTGTACCGACAATAAGACACAAAAGCGTGTTAATTATTTAATATGGATACACGTGTAGTGATGAATTGCCCATATAAATCACTCTGAAGTTTACGTTTTCATCAGTCTTCTAGGGAAGTGTGGTAGGCATTTTGCTATCAAACGCGCTTTCTAAAATTTAGTTATTTCACGAAGTTGATGCATTTCAACGACCGTGCAGGACCGTGTCTTTCCGAAACGAAAATTTTCTTTCTTCCCAGGAACCCGAAATTCCTAGGAGTTCAAACATTTTTTTTTTTTTTTTTTTGCCTCGGCTTACCTGGGAGGGCTCATAAGGGTCGGGTAGGCGAGGTCCCTTGGCGTCTATAAATGATGGCAGTTCTCTTTCACGGGGACGGGTGGCCCAACGAAGGGACCGTTTTCTCATTGAATAAGGGAAAATGGGGTGGGTGAACACCCCTAGGGGGTGACAGGACCGTACCTGCGCCCATACCCTCGACAATGAGCGAAGGGCACTAGCAGGTAAACAACCACAGTCCCCTGGGAGGGACGAGCTCTGGAACAACACTGTAACACAAAAGCAGAGTTTCCGGCAATCTTGTAACGGGAAGGGGCGGCGGTAGTTTAAGGGGGGGACACCACCTTCTGTCAGGCGGGGCTTTTCAGGGTCTGATCAATTGGATAAGGAGGGGTAGATGGTTCGCAAAGGCACCGTGTCCTTCGCGGAATCTGGAGAACATAATGGTGTGTACGGGCCCGTGTCGACGGTGGCTCCCATGTCGAAGCCCGAGTTCATGCTTCGTCTTATCTCGAGATAATTGCTCACAAGATCAACTAATCAACGTCATTGAAAGAGTCATCCAAATTTTATGGACTTATGTTATTGCAGTGTTACGACGTCTCAGAAGACCAAGAGTGAGCCAAGAAAATATAGAAAAACTAGGCGAATTGGCTGTAGTCAACACGTACATAAATAACAAAACTTTTTTTTAAATGTACGTGTCGACTACAACAAATTCGGCTTCACTAAACAACTAATCGAAATACTACATGTTACTTTATTTCATTTGCTTCGTAATTTAATGCACTATGAAATTAAGACTGAATAATTTCATGTTACACTTCACTACACACACCAAATCAACTTACCGACAAATTTTGTTCCAACGGCTCTCATTTGTTCTCCGTGGGTTCTCTTCTCTTCACTTGGATACTTGTAACATTGAAACCTCATTCTCTGGGTGTACAACGCATCTACTTCTGCTGCTGAATGTTCAGATTTACGAGGGTATGTTCGATAATGTACTAAAATATGTATGGCATATAGGGCCAACAATTTTTAAGGAAAATAATTTTTGCCCCAGTATGTTTTAGTGCCTTACATTCACATCTGCAGTTTTGTTTCATAGCCAGAGATCGGATGTTTTAACACTCACGGGTCTTGAGATTCTACTTGCAAATCACAGACGTGTGGTGTCCCAGTAAACTTATTGTGATTGGCACATACAAAGGAAACGTCCCTTCACCAAGACACACTGCCAATAACCATGAAGCATAGCTGCAGATGTGCACGTAATGCATTGAAACAAAGTGGGGCAAAGTGACCTAATAATATAATATAAAAAATAATTTTCATCTGATCATTCTTACAATATTGAAATGCATTATATAGATGCATAAATGACAATGTTACTAACATATCAATAGCTCACTTATGTACAATTTAATGTCGGTAACCAGCAAAGTAATACGTTTAGGATTTTTTTTCTGTTCGGCTTTGAGGTTATGTGACTGATCGCACACTGCAACAAAGAAACTTACATGTCAAGTTACTTTACGCGAGCCGGAACGGAATATAATTATATAAACAACAGTAGCTACAGTGATATGAGACACTTGGTGTGTACGTTATGTATTACATACTAAATGCAAATCCTCACTGAAATAACTAGAAATTAGTGAAGTGTTTTTTTTTTCTGTGAAAAACTATTTCTCTCAGGCTGCTGACATACATAAAAATAACCCTAAGCAGCTGTGGCAGGATCTAAAATCATTTCACGTTATTAGCCGAAGCCAAAGAACCACACCGGAAAATCTTTTTGTTCCGGATAAAATTAACGATTATTTTATATCATCGATTCAAAATCACAATGCAACAGTAAAATGCGATGATCACAAAAACATTGAACCTGGTACATTTACATTTAAGGAAGTGAACAAAGATATTATTTAAAAAATCATAAATAGCATAAAATTCACGTGCCATATAGGTGTTGATAATATGGACATAAAAATGATAAAAATGTGTACTCCATATTGTTTACCAGCAATACGGGACATCATTAATATGTCAATCAGAGACTCAGTTATTCCTAAACAGTGGAAACAATCTAAAATAATACCACTTCCAAAATTAAATATCCCAACAGAAATGAAACATCTACGGCCGATAAGTATTTTGCCAGTAATGTCTAAAATATTAGAAAAAGTTATCCACACACAACTTGTTTATTTATTTATTAGTCTTTCATTTGAAACTAAAATTTTACTCTACACTAGGCAGTCAGGGTTTCGCCCGCACCATAGTACATACACTGCACTACAAGAAATAGCTGATACTGCGTATAGAGCTATGGATGAGGGCAAAATTACTTTCATGATTTTCCCAGACTTTACAGAAGCTTTTGATATGGTTCACCACACCAAATTATTATCAATACTTGCCGCATCAGAATTGTCACCCACTTCTTGTGAATGGTTTCGTAACTATCTCTCGGAAAGAACTCAGTTTGTTGAAGTGAATACACACAAGGATCAATACTGGAGCCAATACTCGACATACAACTTATGAGTTCATGTTCTCCAAAAGACGCTCAATCCACCGTGGATAAAATCAATGAAGGTCTTATTAGTATCGTTCATTGGTGTAACTCAGACGCCCTTAAATTGAGTACCTCAAAGTGTTCCTACATGATGGTCGGGACACCAGCAAATTAAAAAAAAGTATCAGCTTTTTCACAAATTCTTATAAACAATGAATTACTTACACAATGCACGTCATACAGAAATTTAGGTGTAACACTCGATGCTAACCTTGACTGGTCAAAACACATTTCAACTAATATTCAAAGCGCATATTAAAGTACTATAGTAATTTGGACAGCAAACAATCATCAGGTACTGTCTGGAAAAATTTACGTGCTGTGGGGGCTATGCCGTCTAAACATACTGAAACTAAGAATATTTTCACTCCAGATGAACTGAACGGTTATTTTTCTGAGCAACAGTGCGAGTATAATAGTGTATCAAAAACTAATCTAATAAATGCAATTAGCTTTAATGCCAATGATAATGTTGCAATAGACAATAAATTATTCTTTCGACCCGCATCTGAGATAGAAGTTTACCGAGCTGTTAAACGCATAAAATCTGGGGCAGAGGGTTATGATGGAATTAGTATTAAACTTATTCATATGGTCTCTCCAATTATTTTACCCGCTCTCACTCATATAGTCAACACTTCGTTAACTTTGTGTTCCTTTCCTAGCAGCTGGGAAAAGGCTATTGTAATCCCTCTTCCAAAAAACGCAACCCCCAAGAGTCTGTCGGAATACAGGCCCATAAGTATCCTGCCTTGTTTATCCAAAGTTCTTGAATACATTGTGCATGGACAAATATCCTCTCACATAAATAAATACATGTTACTTGATCCCTTTCAGTCCGGTTTTAGAAGTCAGCATAGTACCTGTACTGCATTATTGTACGTCACTGAGGATGTTAGGCGTGCAATGGATTCCAGGCAGCTAACAATAATGTCATTGATCGATTTTAGTAAGGCTTTCGACTCAGTTGACCATGACATACTTATTGCAAAACTAAGAGTTCTGTTCAAATTTTCGCAAAGTGCATGTGAATGGGTTAAATCATATTTAAGTTATAGGTATCAGTGTGTTGTCATTAATAGGGTAAGATCTCGATGGTGCGCTGTCGTCAAAGGAGTGCCTC
>PNEQ01095021.1:0-38231 GCA_003012365.1 Medauroidea extradentata
AACCTTGCTGCGCACACTCCACTCTACAGCGTGTCAGCAGGTGGTGTGCGGCGGGGTTGCCTAAGCTGAGTTTTCATTGCGCTCCCCTACGAAGACGGTACATTTCCGCCTACGGGTTTATAGTTAAAAAGTGCTTGTTTTGGCTCGTACTACCTGCCCTCAAGCGTTGTATCATGAATTAATATACACCCTGTATGTAAAATCTCGTTAGGTATAGGATAAAGGGGGGAGGCCGGCTGGGTTAATGCCACGTTTTTTTTTTTTTTTTTTTTTTTTTTCGTTTGAAGCACGGAAACGGGCAAGGCGATAAGTCGAATATAGCACGTCCGTGAAACACCTAATCGCCTCTAGGCGCGGAGTACTAAACTAGCGCGTAGTGTTTTCGCAGAAACCGTTTTTTCAGCGGGACTTCAGGTGATGACCCTGTTATTTTATTTGTGGAACGTATGAGGTAAAGTTCAATGCAGGTTTCTATGATTTAGTTTACCAATTACGGTTTATATTTTATCAGCTACAACGACGTGAAAAAGTCATTTTTAGCACTTTTGAGAAGCTTGGAAACCATGTTATTAATTAGCTGACGGCATTTTTAAAATCATAGGGACACAGTTTGAAGTGTGTCTTCTTTTGTAGATAAACATATTGACAACATTTTTAATAGTTATACAAGAAAACATACTTTCCGTACCTCGCTACTTAACGTCTCAGGCGCCAGGTCCACTAAGTCTTAAGGTAACTACTAAGTTTGGATTACTGGTTTTATGTAAGTTACTGCGTGGTTGTTTAGAAATACGTGTTTCAAATGTATCATTATCACGCTATAGTAAAATACATTGTCATTGAACTCATCAATCCTTAACACCTAACCTATGCAGATGACGCAGTATAGTCATATGTTATTTTTAAAATAATGGATACCTATATTTTCGCCTTTTCAGTATCACCAAGTAATACGTGTTGGTGATAATGAATCCATTTGTATTATGTTAACGACGCTCTACAATTATATTTAAGTAATTTAAATTAAGATATTATGATTTAAAACCGTGCGTAGTGGAGCAGTGATGAATCACTCGCCTGCCATTCGGCAGGACCCGGGTTCGATCCCCGGCTCCGACCAGCCTGATTTCTGTTTTCCAGGGTTTTCCGAAATCACTCCAGACGAATGATGGGATGGTTCCTTTAACTGGCCCTGGCCGATTCCTTCCCCCTTTCCCTCCTTTCTTCCAAGGCATTGTGAATTTCGAGGGCACTTAAAATCCCTTTAAAAAATAATAAAATTGGACATGTGGGCTGAGACTTCACCTTGAAGACGATAAGCCTACGTATTATGCATGCCCGATCCTTATTGCTCCCCTAATTATGTGCTTCAAATGCACAAGTAATTTTTCCTGGCAGACGGGTTTATAAAGAAATATCTATTCATTGCTGTCGACAAGCTCTTAAATGCAGTTAGTCGTAAATGAAAACTTTATTGAGGACACCTATATAAAAAAAGTGTATTTGGGCCAGATCTGGCTAGATCTGAAATTGGCCAGATATGGCATCAGGGATAGGCAAATATATACTAACTCATATCTGGTCCAGATCAGTCCCAGATCTGGCCAAATTCAGAAATAAGCTTTTTCCATTAGGGCACTTTCATGTTATGCAGGGTAAAAGTTAAGAGGCCTTATGTACCTACCTGGCGCATGGACGTTGTATTGAAGCGCTTCACGGCTAATATTTTTTACCCGAAACGTTTATCAATGAAAATAACACATAGGCCCTACTTCAGATGATGCTTTCATAATTTTGAAAATGTAGCATGCTTACAAGAAACATGATTTTGAGGCCTTTCAAAACGACTAAAAAGTTTTTTTTTATTATTATTATTATTTATTTAAGGCTGCTGTGAAATCGAACGAATGTAGCCTACACCCGAATACTTGCCACAAATAAATTTTATGAAAACGATTGCCACGAAAACATGGCTTGCTTATTAAGCGAGTTGTGAATAGACGCTGTTCGCTCTGGCCCTTATCGCTTCGATGTTCCCGCGCGTCAAACGCGGTACATATAATAATATTTTTCATTTTCATTTATTGGACATATTTATAGTGTCAAACAGTCTAAGACCATATTAGGGGCACTTTTAAAACATACAAAAACAACACTACGCATTACTACTAGTAAACAAGGTGTTACATAATTAGAATCAACATTGCCTACTATGATTACAAAATTATTCAATTAAAATTTGTAAAAACTATTAATGATTTTGAATATTTTAATGTTTTATCAACGATTAGTCTGACTCCGTGATAGAGTTCCATACTACTTACTCTACTACTAACTTAAGACATTATTAAAGTATAATACAGACATAGTATAGAAACACTTAAGAGTTGCAGATTTTGTAATTAAAGTAATAATACCCTTGGAAAAATTAGAGATAAGGTTATCAATATTGTACTAAAAGTAGAGTTTTTCATCGGGTAGTATTCCTGAATCATGAATAACTATCATCAATTTGATTTCATGACTATTAGTTTTTTTCATAAGTAATTATTTTTCCTAGTAAAAAATAATGTAGTACACCTTTTCGAAGTTAAGAACTATTTTTTTTTTATCATTGCACCACTTGTGTACTGCATTGGTGTCCTCTGAAGTTTCTTCTGGTCAGTGGCGGATTCAAGGGGGGCGGAGGGGGCGACCGCCCTCCTAAGAACCTGTTGTGTGTTTTTCTCGGGGATCTCCCGTTTCCCCCGTCCATTCATTCTGACGCTGCTACATACTCACATCACGTCACCTCTCACAAGCGCTTAAGATCTCGATGTTAAGCGCTGACCAAAATATATTCATATTCATTCTAATTGGCTCGTACTAACTTACGAAATTATTAAACCACCAGGTGGAATACTGACTGAGAAAACCTCCGTATAGCCAGTACAATGGACATGTGTGTCTACTTTCACTCGCGTGGGAACTAAACGAGACTAATCTCGCATTGGCCTGTTCAAACCAACCTTACGTAACGCCTACAACATCTCATCAGAACGCATCGCCTACGACGATCTCAAGTGAGACTGACGTACATGCGCTTTCCTCCGTATGGAGAGGCGCGAAGACATCCGCAGGGGAAAAAATTGTGCATTCATTTACCTGTTAGGCTATCCTTAGCGCCATTAACTTTTGGCAAAAAATAATTCCCCCCAGTTGATTTCAGTAGCTTGCGTTCACATGTGCAGTTCTGCTTCATGGTCAGTAATTGGATATTTTAACTCTCACGAGTCTTGGGATTCTACCGGCAAATCATAGACGTGTGGTGTTGCAGGAACGTTATTGTAATTGGCTCAGTAAAATAAGATACGGCTCTTTAAATATACACTCTGCCAATAACCATGAAGTAAAACTGCAGATGTGCACATAAGGCATTGAAATAAAGTGGTGCAAAAAAATTTTCGCGAAAACTTCCTGTCCTTGAAAATAATTCCAAGATGAATTATTTATCACGATGCTACAGTTATTTGAATTCTAGTTTGTGCCCAAAAATTAAACATGAATTTTTCACGTCACTAGCAACAACTTGAGGTAATGTTTTGTAACGCTACTATAATAGTGTGTCGTAGTTTAAATTGAAATACTAGAAGTTTTCTTTGCGCTACATGCAGTTGATAACGTTTCAGACGTTCAACATTATTAGTAAGACTACAAAAACCTCAACAATTCAACTACTGCCTTTTCAGTATGTCTAGAATTCTTAGTTCGTCAACTTCTGTGAAACCTGTGGCCATTCCAATTTTTTTCTTACACTAAAAAAATTGGCGAATTTTTTTGGTATCTCACGGTAAAAAATCACCAGGAACGTACAAAATTCGCGTTTCTTTCTAACAACAAACTAGATTGCAGGCTGTTACAAGTTTGCCCGATGTCGTCTTGGCCGGCAATGTCGTGGCCTGCCTCAGAGGTCACTTCTAGTCAGTTGTTAGGCCAAATACAGAGTAACCAATATCCTGTAAACTGTTTACACGCGTAATTGTCAACAAATAAATTCTTGAGGCCAATGAACTCACAGATTGTACTCGGCTATATACAAAGCTTAAAGTCTATCTTACCACCAAATAATAACACGAATTGTGCATGCTTCTAATAATCACCTTTTAAGGACATGCAGGTTTCTGTAGTCCACGGTGTAGAAGAAGCTTGACCCCCTTGTTGTTTGGCTGCAGTTCACCAAGTTACCGAGAATGTTCTGCATCTTTGGCGCTGCAGTTAGGGCGGTCGGGCTCAAACTCCGCCCACTTTTTTCTAGTATTTACATTATAAAGTAAATAAGGATTGCTGGAACCGTGCTTTAGGACCGTGAGCAAAGGAAGTATTTCATACATTGATTTCGTTATCTGCTTTGTTTTCTGTCAACCAAACTTTTTTTTTTGCTGAGACTAATGCCAACATCATAATGTTCCCTGAACCTACATACTAGATTTTTTTGAAAAAATTTTTCACTCTATTGTAAATAGCTTTTATTTACAAATGTATTTATATAAATGTTTTTGTTCTGGAATAACTAGCAACACTGAAAATATATTCAAAACGAATCGTACATCAATAAATCTAGGTGAGGCGAAACTACAATCACGCTTAGACTTAGTCATTATCAGTGTTTATCTGCAAACAAATGCGGTAAATATGTTTATGGAATTTGCTGCCATATTGCGCAAATAGTTTGGGATATCCTCTGTAAAGAATAATGCCTCCTTCCTATTCAGCCTTGTCCCCTGAAACCTCTTGCAAGCTGGTGCATCGGTACGACAAATGCCTCAATCTGCACGGTGATTATGTGGAAAATAATGTAAAGATGTACGATTCTTTTGACATTAAAATAATTTCTAATTCATTCCCGTTTTTTTTTTTTTAATTACAGCCGATCGGAGGTTGAAAAAATAATAACCCTCGTAAAGACCTGAAAATTCGCGTTTTCTATTAGGCGCAAGCTAGAATCCCAGCAACTATAGGTCTGTATCACGTTTACAATTGGTCGTTGACTTACTCCATACTTCCTTTACTCCACACTTCCTGGAAGTAACTGATCCAATAATAAAACTATAATGGAATACAGGCGCATTTTACAGTGTCAGCGAGCATCTAATAAACAGCTGCTGTCTGCACGATTTCACAAATATTCTTGTTAGCTAACCTACAGTTCTCTATTTATAGGTGATCGGCAACTCTACAATGTAACTTTCAATCATTGGATAGAAGCAGTCTCCGCGACACACCCAGAAACTGTGGCCCAACAGGAGACGTAGAACAAGACTACACACACTTTTGGATTCTAGTCTAATACCAGAAAAATAAAGCGACTTTCGGACGTTCCTACAAAAAAGGAAACCTTTCCACATCGTGTTACATTTCGTGTACAGCTGCCGTCATCAGTGCTAGTTGGTGTTTATGAACTCAAAGAGACAAAGCGTAACTTTATTTTCGAACCATAACAGTCCATTTATCATGGTGTACAGTTGCGCGTGCGAAAATTACAAAAATACGAGTAAATAATTCCAAGCTGTGTACAAGATGTCCTTGAAATGTGTGAAGAAGTTTTTGGTACCGTGAATCGGGGTTAGTTTGAACCTGCAAAGTAGCTGTGTCGCTCAGTACAGTAGATTCGAGGTCATTTGGTGAAGACAGATAAAGAGTGTCTAGTCGCATCAGGGGCGTATCCAGAAATTTTTTCGGGTGGGGGGAGAGAGCTGATGAGTATTAGTATTGTCACTAGTAGTACATCATTTACAGGGTACAGAGAAAGGATAGTAAAATAAAGAAGTGTATAAACTATTAACGGAAACTCACCCATATATATATATATATATATATATATATATATATATATATATATATATATATATATATACTGTACACACATTTGCAGTAGATTAACACCATAATCATATATATTTTGTCACAGTGTAATTTAAATTGTTACAATTTAACTCAGTAAATTGGACATTAGTTTAGCTTTCCACCAAAACGTTATATTATACTAATCAGATAACACAGTTCAATCATATCACTATGCTACTATAGACTATACTATGTTTCAAGTCAATTAAATGTCCATTCAAATCCAAACATATATGGCATGTATGGCAAACCTCAGCCACATGACGAAAATAATTTAACTGTTAAAAAGGTAAATTGTAGAAAAAAAACCAAGAAATTTTTAACACTTAAATAACTACTGTAGAGTATACGAATTAAAAAATTCCATTATTCCAATATACATTTAAACCAAAGAAGACAGAATATCACACATCAAAGCACAAAATTAAGTTTACTTGCTTTACCACTGTTCACAAACTCACTGATCACAGCCTCGTTAGAAATGTGAATATCTCTATGAATGGCAAGCAGAGCAAGTCCTTCAAGACACGATTCTGAAACAGTGCTCTTTAATAAGTTTTTAGTCTCCTTAGAGTAGAAAAACTTCGTTCTGCTGTTGCAGTAGAAATTGGAATCACAGCCAGTATTTTAATTATTTCATGAACGTTTGGATAAACATCTGGATGTGACTCACACAAATCACCTATTGCAGGGACAGGTCTTGCACTTTCATTAACCGCTTACATTTTGTCTTTTAGTTTGCATGAAGTATCTCTAACTTTTTCCAAACATAACACAACATAACCTAACCTCACAACCTCCCCAACCTAAACTTACATAACAACCCAAACAAATCCAACGAAAACCAGCCTAACAAAACATAACATAAACCAACCCAACCTAACCTAACACAACCCAATCTAAACTAACACAATCCAACCTAACCTAACCCAAACCTAACCTAAACCAATTTAACCTAGCTAAATTAACCAAAAATAAACCAAGCTAACCTAACCCAACCTAACCTAACCAAACGTAACACAAGCCAACCAAACCCACCTAACCTAACCCAACCTAACCTAACCCAACCTAACCTAACCCAACCTAACCTAACCCAACCTAACCTAAACCAACCTAACCTAACCCAACCTAACCCAACCTAACCTAACCCAACCTAAACAAACCTAATCCAAGCTACCCTAACCCAACCTAAACTAACCATTAACCTAAACCTAACCCTAACCTGACCAAATCCAACCTACGTTAATCCAACCCAACCTGACCCAACTTAACCTAACTCTACCCAATCTAAACACATACAAACTAGTATGCACTAAATTGCATATAGTGTACAAAGGGTCACATTGTGCACAAAGCTACACTTTATAGAACTAAGTTACACCTCATTGCACTAAGTTAAAATCTTTGTACACTAAAATGCACTTCCTTGAACTAATTTGAACTTTCTTGTACTAAGTTGCACTTTATTGCACTAAGTTGCATTCACTATAAATTACTAGTTTGCACTCAACCTAACATAGCCTAACAAAACCTAATATTATCCAACCTAACCCAACCTAACCCAACCTAACCTAATCAACCCAACCTAATCCAACCCAACCTAATCTAACCCAACCTAATCCAACCCAACCTAATCCAATCCAACCTAATCCAACCCAAACTAAATCAATCCAAATCAATCCAACCCAAACTTATCAAAACCAACCTAATCTAACATAAATCAACCTAACACAACTTAACCTAACCCAACCTAAACTAACCCAACTTAACCTAACCCAACCCAACCTAACCTAACCCAACCTAGTCCAACCTAACATAACCCAACTTAATCAAACCCAACCAAACCAAACCTACACTAACCCTTAACATAAATCTAACCTAACCTAACCAAACCCAACCCACCCTAACCCAACCTAACCCAACCTAACCCGAGCTAACCTAACCCAAGCTAACCTAACCCAAGCTAAACTAAACCCAACCTCATCCAACCTAACCTAACTCTACTAAACAACTAAATCTAAACACATACCAACTTCACCTACCCTTGTTTGCACTGAGTTGCACATAGTGTACAAGGGGTCACATTGTGCACTAAGCTACACTTTCTAGAACAAAGTTACACTTTCATACACTAAGTTTCACTTCCTTGCACTAAGCTACACTTTCTTGCACTAAATTCCACTTTCTTGCAATAAGTTCCACTTTCTTGTACTAATTTGCACTTTCTTGCACTGAGTTGCACATCATTGCACTAAGCGTCACATTCTTGCACTAAGTTTCACTTTCACTAAGAATTAATAGTTTGCATCGATCATAATAAAACCTAACAAAACCTAATATTATTCAACATAACCCAACCCAACCTAACTTAATCCAACCCAACCTAATAATCCCAACATTATCAAAGCCAACCTAACATACCTAATCCAACCTAACATAACCTAACTTAACCCAACCTAGCCCAACCTATCCTAACCAAACCTGACCTTACTAAACCTAACCCAACCTAACCTAACTCAAAATAAACAAACCCAACCTAACTAACCCAACCTAACCTAACCCAAGCTAACATAACAAAAACTATCCTAACCCAAGCAAGCTTAACCCAAACTACCTTACCAAACCGAACATAACCCTTAACCTAAACCTAACCTAACTTAACCTAACCTAACCAAACCAAGCCAAACCTAACCCAACCTAACCTAACCCAACCTAACCTAACCTAACCCAACCTAACCTAACCCAACCTAACCTAACCCAACCTAACCTAACCCAACATAACCTAACCCAACCTAGACCAACCTTCCTTAACCAACCCAACCTAAACCAACCTAACCTAACCCAACCTAACCTAACCCAACCTAACCTAACCCAACCTAACCTAACCCAACCTAACCTAACCTAACCCAACTTAAACTAACCCAATTTAACGTAGCCTAACCCAACCTACTGTAACTCAACCTATCCTAACCAAACCTAACTTACCCAACCTAACCAAACCCGTAACCTAAACCTAACCTAACATAACCTGTCATAACCAAACCTAAACTAACCTAACCAAACCCAAAACCACCCTAACCCAACCAAACCTGACGCTACCTAACATAACCCAAACTAACACAACCCAACCTAACCAAACCCAACGAAATCCAACCTAGCCCAACCTAACCCAACCTAACCTAACCAAACGTAACATAACTCAACCTAACCCAAGCTAACCAAACCCAACCTAACCTAACCCAACCTAACCTAACGTAACCCAACCTAACCTAACCTAACCTAACCCAACCTAACCTAACCTAACCTAACCCAACCTAATGTAACCCAACCTAACATAACCCAAACGAACATAACACAACCTAACCTAACCCAAACTAACTTAACCCAACCTAACCTAATCCTTAACCTAAACCTAACCTAAACTAACCTAACCAAACCCAACCTAACCTAACCCAAGCTAACCTAATCCAACCCGTTCCAACCTAACGTAACTGAACCTAACCTAACCCTATCTAAACACATACCAACTTCACCTACCCTTGCTTGCACTAAGTTGCACATAGTGTACAAGGGTCACAATTTGCACTAAGCTACACTTTCTAAAACTACTTTACACCTTCCTGCACAAAGTTAAACTTTCGTACTTTATGTTGCACTTCCTTGCACTAAGTTGCACTTTCTTGCACTAAGTTGCATTTTCTTGCATTAAGTGGCACTTTCTTCCCTAAGTTGCACTTTCTTGCACTAAGGTGCACTTTCTTGCACTAAGTTGCACTTTCTTGCACTAAGTTGCACTTTCTTGCACTATGTAACACTTTATTGCACTTTCTTGCACTAAGGTGCACTTTCTTGCATTAAGTAGTTTTTTCTTGCACTAGGTTGCACTTTCACTAAGAACTACTAGTTTGCATCCTACCTAACATAACCTAGCAAAATGTAATATTATCTAATCTTACCTAACTCAACCTAACCTAATCCAACCCAACCTAATCCCACCCAACCTTATCAAAGGCAACCTAACCTAACTCAACATAACCTAACCCAACCTAACCCTACCTAACCTAACCATACCTAACCTAACCCTACCTAACCTAACCCTACCTAACCTATCCCTACCTAACCTAACCCAAATTTACCCAACCTAACCTAACCCAACCTAACCTAACCCAACCTAACCTAACACAAAATAACCCAACTTAATCAAACCCAACCAAACCAAACCCAACCAAACCCAACCTAGCCCATCCTAACATAACCCAAAGTAACATAACCCAACCTAACATAACCCAACCTAACATAACTCAACCTAACCCAAGCTAACCTAACCCAAGCTAACCTAACCCAAGATAACCTAACCTAAGCTAACCTAACCTAACCTAACTAAACCCAACTGACTCTAACCCAAGCTAACCTAGCCAAAGCTTACCTAACCCAAGCTAACCTAATCCAACCTAACCTAACTCTACCTAATACAACCCAATCTAAACATATACCAACTTCACCTACCCTTGCTTGCACTAAGTTGCACTTTCTTGCACTAATTTGCACTTTCTTGCATTAAGATGCATTTTCTTGCACTAAGTTTAACTTTTACTAAGAATAACTAGTTTGCAACCAACATAATAAAACCTAACAAAACTTAATATTATGAAACAACTTTACCCAACCTAACTTAATCCAACCCAACTTAAACCACCCAACCTAATCCAACACAACCTTATCCATCCAAACATTATCAAAGCCATTCTAACTTAACCTAACCTAACCCAACCTAATCCAACCCAACCTAACAAAACCTAACCTAACCCAAACTAACCTAACAAAACCTAACCTAACCCAACCTAACCTAACCCAATCTAACCTAACCCAATCTAACCTAACCTAACACAACCTAACCTAACCCAACCTCACCAAACCTAACCCAACCTAACATAACCCAACCTAACATAACCCAACCTAACATAACCCAACCTAACATAACCCAACCTAACATAACACAACCTAACCAACCCAAACCAACTAAACCCAACCTAACCTAACCCATAACCTAAACCAAACCTAACCTAACCAAACCTAACCTAACCAAACCCAACCTAACCCAAGCTAACCTAATCCAACCTCATCCGACCTAACCTAACTCAACCTAACCTAACTCAACCTAACCTAACTCAATCTTAACACATACCAACTTCACCTACCCTTGCTTGCACTTAGATGCACATAGTGTACAAGGGTCACATTGTGCACTAAGCTACACTTTCTAGAAGTACATTACACCTTCCTGCACTAAGTTACACTTTCGTACACTAAGTTGCACTTCCTTGCACTAAGTTGCACTTCCTTGCACTAAGTTGCACTAAGTTGCACTTTCTTGCACTTTCTTGCACTAAGTTGCCCTTTCTTGCACTTAGTTGTTTTTTCTTGCACTAAGTTGCACTTTCACTAAGAACTACTAGTTTGCACCCTACCTAACATAACCTAGCAAAACATAATATTATCTAATCTTACCTAACTCAACCTAACCTAATCCAACCCCACTAATCCCACCCAACCTTATCAAAGGCAACCTAACCTAACTCAACATAACCGAACCCAACCTAACCTAACCTACCTAACCTAACCCTACCTAACCTAACCCTACCTAATCTAACCCAACCTTACCCAACCTAACCTAACCCAACCTAACCCAACCTAACCTAACCCAACCTAACCTAACCCAACCTAACCTAACCCAACATAACCTAACCCAACCTAACCAAACCCAACCTAACCAAATACCAACCTTACCTTACCTAGCCCAACCTAACCCAACCTAACCTAACACAACCTAACCTAACCCAACCTAACCTAACCCAACCTAACATATCTCAACCTAACCCAAGCTAACCTAACCCAAGCTAACCTAACCCAAGCTAATCTAACCCAAGCTAACCTAACCCAAGCTAGCCTATCCTAACCTTTAACCTAAATCTAACCTAACTAAAAACAACTGACTCCAACCCAAGCTAACCTTACCCAAGCTAACCTAACCCAAGCTAACCTAATCCAACCTAATTCAACCTAACCTAACTCTACCTAATACAACCCAATCTAGACCTATACCAACATTACCTACCTTTGCTTGCACTAAGTTGCACTTTCTTGCATTAATTTGCACTTTCTTGCATTAAGATGCATTTTCTTGCACTAAGTTGCACTTTCTTGCAGTAAGTTTCACTTTCACTAAGAATTACTAGTTTGCTACCAACATAATAAAACCTAACAAAAATTAATATTATGAAACATAACCTAACCCAACCTAACTTAATCCAACCCAACTTGAACCACCCAACCTAATCCAACTCAACCTTATCAATCCCAACCTTATCAAAGCCATTCTAACTTAACCTAACCTAACCAAACCTAACCCAACCCTACCTAACCCAACCTAACCAAACCTAACCTAACCCAACCCAACCTTACCTAACCTAACCCAACCTAACCTAACTTAACCCAACCTAACCTAACCTAACCCAACCTAACGTAACCCAACCTAATGTAACCCAACCTAACATAACCCAACCTAACCTAAACTAACTTAACCCAACCTAACCAAAGCCATAACCTAAATCTTACTTAACCTAACCAAACCCAACCTAACCAAACCCAACCTAACCAAACCCAACCTAACCCAAGCTAACGTAATCCAACCTCATCCAACCTAACCTAACTCAACCTAACCTAACTCAACCTAACCTAACCCAATCTAAACACGTACCAATTTCACCTACTCTTGCTTGCACTAAGTTGCACATATTGTACAAAGGTCACCCATGTGCACTAAGCTACACTTTCTAGAAGTACATTACACCTTCCTGCACTAAGTTACACTTTCGTACACTAAGTTGCACTTTCTTGCACTAAGTTGCACTTTCTTGCACTAAGTTGCACCTTCTTGCACTATGTTGCACTTTCTTGCACTAAGTTGCACTTTCTTGTACTAAGTTGCACTTTCTTGCACTATGTTGCACTTTCTTGCACTAAGTTGCACTTTCTTGCACTAAGTTGCACTTTCTTGCACTAAGTTGCACTTTCTTGCACTGAGTTGTTTTTTCTTGCACTAAGTTGCACTTTCACTAAGAACTACTAGTTTGCATTCTACATAACATAACCTAGCAAAACATAATATTATTTAATATTACCTAACTCAACCTAACCTAATCCAACCCCACTAATCCCACCCAACCTTATCAAAGGCAACCTAACCTAACTCAACATAACCTAACCCAACCTAACCTAACCCTACCTAACCTAACCCAACCTAACCTAACCCAACCTAACCTAACCCAACCTAACCTAACCCAACCCAACCTAACCTAACCCAACCCAACCTAACCTAACCCAACCCAACCTAACCTAACCCAACCCAACCTAACCTAACCCAATCTAACTCAACCCAACCTAACCCAACAATGTAATATAATCCAACCTAACCTAAACACAAATCATCTTTACCTAACCTTGCTTGCACTATATTGCACTTACTTGCACTAAGTTGCAATTTTTGCACTAACTTGAACTAAAATGAACCACCTTGCATTAAAATATCTTAACTTTTACTAAGTGGCACTAGCTTTATCGTAGACGCATTATCTTTCGCCAAATGGCACTATCTAACACCAAGATGCACTATCTTGTACCAAAATGTTCTAACTAGTAATTAGTCGCATCAGCTTGCAACTATTTCTAGTTTGCGTCGTATCTAACCCAATTTAACCTATTCCATCCCAGTCTAAACTAACACAATCTAACCTCTCCTAAGACTGCCTAAACCAACCTTACCTAACCCAACCCAACCTAACATATCCTAACCCAACCTTGTTATCCTGAATCAACTTTTACCTAGTGAACCAACTGCACTAAGTTGCACATTCTTGCACTGAGTTGCACTTAGTTTCACTATCTTGCTATAAGTATCACTATATCGCATTATGTTACACTAGCTTGCACTAAGTATCACTAGCTTTCATCCACTCTAACCCAACATTACCTTACCCAACCTACCTAAACACTACCTAACTCAAGCTAACCTAACCAAACTTAGTTACATCAGTCCTAACGCAAATAGCCTTCATAGCATTCTGAAGAATAAAGTATAAGATTTAGTATTTAGTGACACACTGAGCGAAGTGGAGCAATTGTATAACTCTTGTATTTATAATCGCAAGGGCCCAGGTTCAAATTCAGATCAGGCTATTCTGATATGATTTAGCTCTGTTGTTAACCGAGATAACTCCAGTGGCGGATTTAATGGACGGGGGAGGGGACGACCTCTCCCCTTAAGAACCTGTTGTATGTTTTTTTAGTGAAGTAAATTGTACAAATAAATATTTGCAAATAATATTGAACCATGCAGAAGTACTCGCAAATGACTTAATATAAGCACCCATATATATTGTACATTTTACATAATCATAACTGCAAAAATTCAATATTGTTAAACAACATTTTCCCCTCTTTCAAGCTCCGTTCCATGTAAGCGAGGCTCGTTTTTCCTCGAAAAGCGCTCTGTGCTGTGAGGATATATTTCCTGTATTTTATTTTGTCTAACGTTCTTTTCGACATGTTCTCAGTAGGAGGGCGAGTGGTCAGGTCGAAGAGAGACTGGTCAGAGCAAGGGCCTGTTAAAATAACAGCCCATAGACGTGAGCAAAATTGTTTGGGGGGGGGGGCGGAGTGTCTTTACACACTGTCAGTGACTAGACTAGTGTGCAGTGAATCAGTGATGGTTTGAAATATATTTGTTGTGAAGTATTTTACGTTATGTTTAAATGTGAATACTATCTAGTAAGATAGAGAAAGTAACCTATTGACATATTTTTAGTAAACTGCAGAAACGTGAAGCAACAGGATATGGCGATGCTGATACAATGACACAGGTTCGATTTTATTAGGTTCTTTATACCGTGAATGCAGTTTAAGATCGTTCTAGCGTCAAAAATTCTAAAATTTAATTTGTGCGAAATAGCGTTAATTTATTAGTTAGTATTATAGTATGGTATTATGTTATTAATGACTGTATTATCCACTCAAGAACAATATTTTAGCGTGGATAGTTTTCCCATAACTACATGTCAAAATCAAACTTTCGACGTTACGGGAACATATCCCAGCGAAACATTCATGAATGAAAGTAGCTAAATAATTAACACTGAATTTTAATGTCGTGGGTTGTATGCTTACAGCTATAAATATGCAAAACAACAAATTTTTGTATTTAAAAAATCTGAAGTAAAGGATTTTTACTACACTTTCAGAAATGTCTTAAAAATACATTATTTTTATTCTTGTGTCGATAAATTTGAGCTAATAGCCATTGGCTCGTGATATCTAATTTCAGTATGAACGATTTAGTTTCGACAAGTCTGTTGGTTTACGTGGGTGTATGTTCTCGTGACAAGAGGCTTTTGAATGAGTGAAGAGATATTGACAAGTACTTAACAACTAGGTCTTTTGTGCTTGTGATGGGTGACATGATATCAGTATGCTGCAACACCGGAATGAAGGGGCAGTGTAATCGGACGATCCCCGAAAAAAAAAAAAAATCGTGGACCAGCAGAACAAAATTTATTGCAAAATTTACCAGGTCGCGCCTATCTTTTGTGAGGTCTGGTAGGTTATGATTCCCAATGTAGTTTTTAAGAATTGCATCACAAAATGTAATATATCTGTATATGTAATAAACACGTCTAGTTTCTAGATTCAGAATGTTTTGTGCAACTTAGTTGTCATTCATTAAAATTAGAGTACGTTTTTCAAGAGCTAACACAACCAAAAACATTCGTCTATGCAGAATCTTAAAATTGTACTTAATTTGCGGCGACCTAAAGTTCTGTGGTGTACGGTGTGTGGAGAAACAAGAAGTAGGGAAGTTCAGTTTAAACCAGATAGCAAGCTCTCACTGTCCTCCCGTGGCATTATCGTTATTATACAAGGTTTGTCGGTTTTGCACTTGATGATTATACGCCCGCTAGTCTCAGCAATATGTTACTAAAATACGTCGAAGGTTATCATGGCGTCGTCAGCGGTCTACCGCCCTATCTTGTGACGCTTTACAATACTTCTAAATATCCGGTCCGAACACCGCAACTCGTAGGCGCCCCGACGCATAAATTGAAAACGCCCGACTGTATCACCTGGTCTGTCAATCTCTTGATTTAACACCATCTCTATAAACGCGTCCGGCGCCTGAACTGACTCCCTGGGGCACCCCGGCCCGTCGTTATCTGCGCCTCAACGCCGTCTTCCGCGGCTCGAAAACATCTGTCCCAAAATCTGTCAACGACTTAGCCATGCTCTTGTCTGGCATTAACCTTCCTGTCGCTTGCTCTGCAGGCGTTGGTTCAGTTGGACCAATTAGGAGACAGCTTCCGAAAGATGGCCCCGCCCCTCAAGGACACTTTTAACATCCTGCCACTGCCGCATTTATTACATAATTTAATTCAGCTGCGCACTTTGACAAATACCCTACATTTATTTTAATTAATTCCTAAAATTCCTCACATTCTAATTATTGTAACTATTAAACATTTGTATCTTATACACAATAGGCTAGAGTTCCTCCCCTCTCGTCCAGCAGCTAGAGGGGTTACATGAGTGTGGGTTGGGTGGGGGGGGGGCGAGAAGACCCAGATACTTGCACCTGCTGTTTCCACAAAGATAAATTATTTACATTTCTGTTTTTCCGCTTTTGGTTCGTGGGGTGGGTATACATACTTCTTAAGGCAAACTTCCCCCCCCCCTCCCTAAGAAAAAGGCTTAAATCCGCCACTGCTTCTGGTAATCTGAATTGTTTAAACTTCGTGCAATTTTAGGTCCATAACAAAGAGTGGAATATTAGTTCAGTTTCATGTAGCCTTGTTATGTTATTGAGAAAAATATTAAACACAAATGGAGATAAATTGCAATTTTGGGAAACATCAGAATATACACAAAAACATTCCGAAAGAGTATTAACTACAATTTTCTTACCGTGAGATCACGTTCATTAAGACGGCTAACGAACAATTTTACGTAAGTGGAATTTAGGCCAATATCAGATACCTTTTGAACTAAAAGAGTGTGTTGACATATATAAAATATCTTACTGCACCATTCTGTTTTCTGTTTGTGATATCTTGATGAACGTTATTTACAAAATTCAATAAATGTGTAACAGACCTATCAGAGACAATTCCATGTTGTGTTGGGGAAGTAAAATTTCTAAAATGAAAAAAAATTTGATGGCAGTAAACAATATTTTCAAACACTTTTAAAAAAGAACATAGGAGAGAGATGGGCCTGTAGTTGCATGAAATTTGTTTGTCCCTTTTTAATTAACTGGAATGATGACTGCCTTTTTCCAGAGACTATAGGAAATACTTTTTTGTACGCTACTGTTAAAATGTAATTAAATGCTTGTGTAAATACATTGACGTATACCTTAATAATAATATCTGGAATGTCACAGAAACCCACGGAATTGCTAGACTTCAATTTTCATACGCCCCATTAAACTATAATTATATCAACTGGTGGTAATAACAAATTATTGTGTGTTAGGTAAATTACTAAGAGAAAAATAATATCCTATTTTGTAAATAATTTAAACAAATAATAATCAGTAAAATGATTAGCAATCTATTTAGGATTTGTAATTACCTCATCTTTCACGCGTAGGGTTATAGTTTCACCATATCGATTCTTCGGAATTGTTTACATAATTCCATAAATGTATTTTTTTTGTTTTGCTTTAATTTTATTGTTGACGTTAGTTAACCACACGTTTCTGTCAAGTTTAAGTCTGTTTATTACCAATTTCCATTGGTAAGCAAATTGATTATACGAATCAGAAGTTTTATATTTTTGTACATGCTTTATCCGAACGATATTTTTATAAATTTAATTACATCTTAAGAATACCAAATTGAATACTCTCTTGAAGTACAACTAAGTTGTATAATATTAACATAAGTATTGTACTTTAAATGTTAATTAGCTAACCATTTCATTGATATTAATTTCGTACATAGGATTCGTATCAACTGAATTTAGAGCTAAACACAAAGGTAAATAATTCCTTTTCGAATAATTTCGATATGTATACTTCTGAAATATGTAATTGGGGATATAATGTTTATAGGTCGTTCGGGATAAAGTGAGCACTAAACATTTAACCTCTGAAAAATATCACTAGCCGTTACTGCATATAACTCAACATTAACTCTAGTTACCTTACGGCTTGTATGGTTGGTAGCGAAATAACACATTGTAGTTCCATGTATTTTCATTTTTAAATACAACCATACTGAAACAAAGCAACCGAAATCGTCTTAATTGTATGTCATATAACTAATTAACTTTTCTTTTATCAAATATGATAGATTTCTACTGTCTTCACAATTTATCTTAAACGCGCAAACATCAAGTGACGTGTCCACAGAGGTTAGCCATTTCCCGTTGTTAGCCGTTACACGCGGAAGAATACGAACTGGCTGAAAACAAAACTTTAGCAGGGCTTTTTCGAGTTCTCACTTTATCCCGAACCGTCTAGTACTGAAACTACACAACAACGCAGGATGGAAACATTCCACATGAACCAGTGGAGCATCACATTTTATCACTTAACTAAAACAGTCATTTGTAAAAACTAGATCTAATAAACTTGTATGCATTGTTATAAAATAATATTGCTTCAAGTTTAAGGAGTTAGTTGAAGCTAACGATGTTTTAGCCTCTGTTTCGGCATTATAATAGGACATATTCGGCGCATGTTTTAAGGTCCAGTCAATTTCAGGAATGTTGAAGTCTTCTACAATAATGATGTGGATTGAGTACGTGAAAATGTTTGACCATAAGAAAACATATAAAATTTTGTAAAACAGCATCTTTAATATTAGGAGGAAATAAATATTTCCAATAAGAACTTTATTAATTAGGAGCTATTAAGATTTCCAAACAAACTGAGTCAATATCTTTTAAGGTGAGATTATTTCTCGGGTTATTTGTGATACTCTTATCGATAGTAACAAGAACACCTCCTCCTCTTGTTAATGAGGTCATATGTAAATAACGATCGTTCCTATAAATAAGGGGCACCCTGGGAGGAGGTTGAAACCAAAATGTAAGAAAAAATTTTTAGTAATATAATGTCTGTGAGTTGTTTTTTCTCCTTGGTTTAAAATTTTTCAGCCATGAATTACTTTTTTCTTAAAGCTTTTTGTACTTATCTAAAGCAACATTATCTGTTCCCTATTCCTGTGTTGTATCTGGTATCTATGGCTTAGTAATGTAGTTTATTGTTATTTTGAATGTAGTTAGTTTGTAATTTTGTATTTGTTAATGTACCATCAATGTAATCGTGGTTAAGTGTAAGAAAAGGCTGTCACTAAGCCGTAAATAAATAAATAGATTTTTCTGTAAGCTAATATTACCGTTTTATTTCAACTAGTTGGGTAAATGTAATTGTTAGGATTTGAAACTATAATGCTGTAATTGCGTAATCATCCAATCAAATTTTAGCTCGGAGGGGTGCATGGGGTTCAGATCCTTTTTTAACTTTAACTGCTTAAATAGCACAATTTTGCACCTTGAAATCCAAATTTTCTCGGAGAATGACCCCGGACCCACAGCTTTAATGAATGGGATCGGTATTACTACATAACATTCTCAGCACCAAAAAAAAAAATCCTAGCTACGCCCCTGTCTTACAACCCCCGAACAAAATCCTTGCTGCGCCCCTGTCTATAGATAGCAATATTTTTAGAAAAATATGTGAATTTGAATGACTATCAGTTTACCAAGTTTCAGATAAGGCAAATTATTGGGTAATTACTTACATAAAATTCGAGAAGTTTGATCTTCAGTCGACGGACATTTTGGTAGTAAATACAGTGTTCCCTATAACTTGTTGTTGACGTTATTGTTGAGGTGTCGACTCTCCTATGGTGGCCGCAGTAGATATTAGCAGAGGAAGACGTAGTTACTACTACTATTACTACTACCACTACTATTAATAATACTAATAATAATAATAACAATAATAAATAGTCTTGATTTTGCGCAAATCACTTTTACCTAGTCTTACATTTAACGTTCAGCATCCACAAATACTACAATTTATACAAGTTAAAATTAAACTTACTAAGACAAAATAATTAATCCTAAATACATGTAGACATAAAACATCAATAAATAATCATGTGATGTATCAAACAGTATACGGCCAGACATTCTAATCAATTAGGTTTTTTTTTTTCAAATAGTCTAGAAAATTAAAAAGGTTCGACAGAAACATTTAAACTAATGAATTTCATGTACTAGGCCAGAAATCAGACTTAACACAACATAAACTATTTATGAGCATGATAACATTAACATAATAACGCGTACTTAATTATTATAAGTGCTTAGCAATGGTCATCTATAACTAGGTGCCATGCAAGTTTGAGGATAGTAATCACATTTAAATCAATAATACATAAACTGTGATATTTATAGTTGAAACACTAAATTAAAAAAGACTGATATAGGCTAATACCAAACAAAGAAGAGATTTTACAAGAGGGCGATAAATGACATTATTTAGCTGTTTGTGGAGAGGACAAAAAGAGCAATCATAGGAACAGTTTTAGCTAACTTTTACAGTCGAGTCCCGTTATAACAATGTGTAACAATTTCTGACTCGGTAATCGCCCCAATGTTCAGTGGTGTGGCAGCGAACGGCTACCGGACGCGGTTAACATCACTTTTCAACGTCATATTTTTATATTTGAATCAGATCTTTTTCCTTTTTTATACTTAAATTGTGACTAAATTTTGCTCTAACAAAATGTTTTTATCCCTCATAGTTTTTGCGTAATGTCTCGTAAACGCCAAAATTTGCATTTTACTGTTTTATGTACGCCATTAAAACCAACTGACTTACCAAACCGAAAAAAAAAAATTACCGTTAATATATACACGTACAAATAGCTGATAATTTTACATTTTCGTGCGTGTTACTACTGAATACAATTACAGTAGATCTAAGTGTAATTGTATACAAAAGGTCCTACTGATTCAAAATATGTACAGACCTTTGATCAAAAAACACAAATGTATAGATACCTACATTTACTAGAAAGTTTGTATAAAATTAAATTTTTAAATGCACGTATAGAAATACAATTACATATTGTAATATTACACGTAGTTATGTGTTTCAAAACCGCACTGTCGTTTAAATACACTGATTTCAATGTAAAAATGTTTGTTTCACAATGCAGTTTTGAAACGACAAAATTCTTATAAATTTGCTCTAGCAATTTGCTTACAATACCTACTTCATATAAGTAGCAGATTTGTACATATTTTTTAACTGAAAGATTTAAATTTTTTTCCAACTCTGACGTACATGATAACACATTTATAAAAAGTTTTACTAACACACAAACTTAAATATTTTATTACGATGCGGTTTTCGCGTGTATTTACAGTTAAAATGTGCAAAACCTGTCGCCATATCTGTGAACTCCAGCTTTATAAATTTGAATTTTACTATGTTCATCTCAAAAATATTTTCGCTAATAGAAGTACCAGTCTTTTTACACAGAATTATTATTTTTTTTTAGTATAACTTGAAACCTAAATTTTCAATTCTGCAGTTGACTTTGTATAATAAGCTTGAACGTCGCCCAATTACTTGGTCGTGATATATATTAGTTGTACAAATCAGAAAAAATACGCGCAGTAAGAAAGAGAAATGGGTTTTACCTTAATGAATTGGTGAACAGTGTGCAAAAATAATACCACTAAGTGTCAAAAACAACTAATTAAGATTGCCATTTAGTTTGAATTGAATGGATGCCAACTCACAAATTACAATAGCCATCAATCATATGTGGTCTGGTTATGGTCGTTGACTGCTAACTCAAAGGTCATGGGATCGAATTATCGAACGTCAGAAACTTTCGTTAGGTAGAAATAATTGTAAGCCACTGACGCTACTTTGCAAACAAATGACTTCAGAAAATAAATAATATTCCATATATGGATGGTTCAGATCACAAGTAGACCAAGTCCATTTTCAGTAACTTTCTCGTTATGTGTGCAATGCATGTTGGATGTAAGTATGATCGGTATTTAACTCTATACCTAATATATAATTGAGACATTATACATTATCAGTTTTGGTCCCCTGGAATTGTTTATGCCCAAAACACTTAAAGCTTGTGTTTCTCTTTACTAAAATTAATGTACTTGGTATAGTTGTGCTCTGAACCCTCCATATAACTCTCACTAATATGGCAAGGTAGATGAATAAGCGCTGATTTCTACAATTGAGATCTACGTTTTTTGAAAGTCAATATAGAAAAACTACAAAACAACAATCCTTGGTAATTATGAACAAAAATTTACCCGAAATGATGCATTTGTTAAGCGTGATCCCTTGCGCCGCAATTCAATATACGAGATAGGGCCTATCGGCGTCAGAGACTGTTCTTCAAATATACGTTAATCGAAAAAAAAAATTTTCTCAGAAAGTTGACAAAAACTATTGTCTAGGATTGCTGTTCTTGTTATTGGTTTCGAGAAACCTACAATTTTGAACTGATGCTTTCAGCACTGAATTATATACCATGCACTTTTAAAAGGGCGTGGTACATAATTCAACGCTAAAAGCATTAATCTATAACTGTAGGTTTCTTGAAGCCAATTTGCGAAAATTAAACAATAGCAATCCTAGACAATAGTTTTAGCCAACGTTTTAAACAAAATTGTTTCCAGTGTTACGAACTTCTGAGGCACAATCTCTGACGCCGGAACCTCGTGCATTTAACTGCGGCGCAAGAGATCACGCGTAACGAATTGGTAATTCTGGATAAATATTAACTCATAAAGTTGGCAAATGCCATTATCTAGGATTGCCATTGAGTATTTTATCCATATTGGCTTCGAGAAAAGTATAGAAATCAATTTATGTTTTCAGCGTTTATTTATCTACAACGCACTCTTAAGGTTCTAGAAGTTATCTAAAATTTTGCACCAGCTTGCCACAGTCACGAAAGTAACACACTGTATTTTAAACGTTTATTTTTCCTTTGAAGTATAGGTTATTTAACGCAATACACGCACAGTGGGATTGTTACTATACATTCATTTTATCGTATTTTACCGTTGTATACAGTAAAAAGACAAAGTCGTAAATTATGTAAAACTACACGAACATGTATGGAGATTGTCCTGTCACGTACATTCGTGTAAAATTACACGATTTTTTTTTTACATTGTAGTTAGCCTGCAGGTTAGTTTTTCGTTCCATTTAATACAATGCCTACAATTTTACTTCCGATAAAAATAAACTCAGCCTTGCCAAATCCTTAGTAATGCCACTTTTAGAGAACATGTACTTCGCTCTTGCAATAGCCGCCATACACGCATTGCGTATAAACCTACAGATCACGAGATTACTGCAATAGATTTTAACTCGGTCAAAGGTAAAATATTCGCATTTTAAATTTCTACTTCACAAAGCCCTAATCAGTGCCATCCTGAATTATTTACTAAACCACCTCGCGTACACGTATACCTACTACGATTTCAATACTAGGCCTACAGATATTAGCATACTTCAGATTTCGCTGCATGAAGCAAAATTATATGTTTAATCTTTCACTTTTGCTGCATCGCACATGTGGAACGGGCTGCACAAATAATGTGTAAAATATGAAACATCGAAATATTCAGTAAAAAAAAATTAGGAGACTTAAATTTTACAACTGTAGAGTTTACATTTCCACTCTTTTCGAGTTTTAAGTAACATCTGTAGTGAACAATTACAACATTAATATTTTGTTTAAAACCATCTACGCTAAACAGATGCTTCATACAACTTCTTGTAGATTTTCTTGTTAATTACGTACCTACTAATCGCACCTGCCAAAATTTAAATAGCTGAGTGTCCGTATGGTTAATACACTGTTGTTGTATATACTTTTGGTACTTATGTAAACATAAATTCTTACCATACATTTTTTTTAGATATAGGCTTGGTCCATTGGACATCGTGAGAAAAGTCATGAACACAGTGATAGTTAAATAATTCTCCTACATGATAGCCAAGAATTTTTGTGAGATGCTACCATTCATCACCTACATTAATTTAAAAAACTAAAGAAAAAATGCGGTCATATGTCAGTGGAATGAAAAGCGGACTACGACGCAAGGGGTCAGGTAGAGGAGGTAGGGAGCAATGACCTTTAATCCTGGACCAACCCACCATCTTGATTTTTTTTCTCCTGCTCTTTCATTTCGTACCATACTGAGACATGCTGTAGGGTCAGGAGTCGGGAGCCGATCGCTGATATTTTGTTTTTTACTATCTCGTGCTCTATCAATTCGTCTCATTGATTTTCTCGTTCTTTATCATTCTGGTTCTATTATTTCTTGCTCGTTCATTCCTTTTCGTTATTTTATTATACCCTGCTATTATTAATTTTTTTATTCATATGAACTTCACCACTAAGGCCCGTCATCTGTTAATTCCGTACTTCACTATCAGGAAAGGGACCACAATCTTTAACTCCAAACTTCACTTGTAGCATGCTGCCATTTTTAATTCAGAACTTCAAAGACATAATTTAAAAGTTCTGGAACCTTTTATAAAAGGCATCTAGTTAACAAGTTTAGCCAAATTTACTTGTAGGCAATTCTCTGAGCTCTTTGGGATAGAGGTCTTATAATTAAAAATAAAAGAGTTTAATTATGTGATTAATTTACTAGCTCACAAAGCTTACAAAGTTACACAAAACTGTAATCAACTATAACTTTCACACCACCCTTATTATGCACACAATTACTACTGTGCCACAGAAAAGTACAAATATGTTTACCATTAATTTATTAAAGACTATAAATAACAATAAAAGTTCAGTCATATATCCAATCAGCAGTCTCTCAAATAGTAAAAAGTCCAAAAAGTCCACCCTTAACAGTTCGAAGTGGTGATGGCTCATCATGTGCTGCGCAGCACCCCGAGTTAACCACTGTCTTCACTCCTGAGGTCTTCGGTTCGACTCCCGTCGCGCACCTCCACTTGTCCGTCGACCCGCAGCTGCAGTTCTCTCGTTTCGCCCAATACTGCTCCGAAGGTATGTGCTTGCAGCCTCACAGTAGACTCTGACGTCACCAAGATGTCTTCACTAATCTCTCTCCATAAGCGTAGTTCCTTCTTCCAGCACGACCAATGGCGAACTCTCCTAAGTTGCCAGTGACTGCTCTCGCCGATACGACACCTCCAGCGTTGTTCTCCACAGCTCACCACCTTTCTGTAGCACGCCGACACCTTCTTCACTGCTGCCGTCGATACAACATCCCAAGTGTTATGTCCCTTCTGCAACCCACTGATGTTACTCAGCCTCGTTGCCGACCACCGCTGCCATGTTGCCGCCCCCGAGACGCCGCACCTCGTCAGCTCAGCTGCGCCGACACAACACCCCAAGTGTTATCTTCTCCGTGGCCCGTCACCTCGCGCGACGTCCGTCGTCGTCCCAGTGGTGCCGACGCCGACCCACACCACACTCGGGTCTCACATCACACTCACATGGGTCTCCAAAAGACTTCATAAGACTTCCCAAGACACTACAATACTCTTCAAGACAAGACTGCCTCTGTTTCGCAGTTTGGGGGCTTTTATACGGCTTATTTAATGACGTCAATCGGTGGTGCAACATGATGACCAGAGGTCTAAAAATAGATATTACCTCACCCATACCTGCCAAGAGTCACGTACGCAAAGGCGTCATCCCGATGACACTCTCGAGCATATCGCAGCACCTCTGGAAAAAAAAAACCATGGCTGTAGTTGAATCATCAAGTTGTCCTCCTAACATGACGTAACATGCCTGCTGCCAGGCCAACACACAACAATATATATATATATATATATATATATATATATATATATATATATATATATATGACTCTGCTTACGTAGTCCAGGTAAATATTTTACAGTATCCGACTGGAGTGTTTGCATAGACAAGAGTTATAGATCTTAAAACGGAAGTGCGTAAGTGTTAGAAAATGTTACGGAATAATCTGGGCGTTTACGCAACGTTCAGTGCGATTGCTTACTACGGTTTTAACTGCTTTTATAGTTTACGAAGTGGTATATAAAAAGTCTGTATTGTTCGATGATATTGCATTGTGTATAAAAATATGAGTGAGTAAATAATTGTTTTGTAATGACTTAAAACCATTTCCAACTAACATGTGGATTCTCATATGCCTGCGTCACGTAATGACGAGATACCTAAATATTTAAAGCAATAAATGTAGGCATTTTTTAAATTGTTTTTAGTGCCACGTGTTTGAAACAATAACGACTGTTTCTGATGATTTTCACTACCTTTTAATAATTCAAAGAAGCATTGCGTTGTACCAAACAAAATTCCCTCAGAAATTATACAGGGAAAATTAATATTTAGTGTAACTTCAGAAAGAAATTGTGAATTGTAGAACCACCGACATCGATTCGCCAATTCCCCTCCGTTATTCCGCCCATTACCGCAACGTTTTTGTACAGTAACAGTCAACTTCCGTGAAAAAAAAAAAAAAAAAATATCGTTGATGTACGAAGGGGGGAAAAAATTTTAACAGTGTGTCACAGTGGAACAGGCGGTCATTATTAACTCTTTTTTTTTTTCTGAAACGAGAGGGCATGCGTCCTGCTAGATCCGTCACAGCCCAGCCGTGTGTAAAAGCAAACCACGATACATCAATTTTATCGCAGTCACACACGCTTCAGACTGCGCTGAATAAAATGTGTCACGAAATATGACATCGCTGCAAGCGGAGAAAAATAGCCCCTCTGGCAATACAAAACAAGTTATTCGCTAATTAACAATAACGACTCGTGACACTGATTTATGCCTCGCGTAACACGCAAGAGGTCTTTCGCGATGACCAGCAGGCGCGTTCGCGATGCACGTAGGTGAAGATTCGGTTGAAAAATAACTAGGGAAGTCTATGACCTGGCTAGAATCCATTGTACTATGCGTGCTCAAGACTCGTCTATTCGTGCATTGTCTGCTGTTCCAACTGAGTAGCAGGTAGTGGACTAATTTTCGGGGCTTGAGTATGCATAGTACAATGGATTCTAGCCGGCAGGTTATTGAATTCGCGAAATTTTCCAGTCCCTAAAAATAACTCAAAGTGGCTGGCTTGGTGGAAGTATGTAGCGCGTTCAAGGCCTTGAAGATTGGAAGCCGTAAGAATGACGCAACATGCGTATCCCGCTTCATTCTAGCCTGTAAGCGCAAGTTTCTGCACCAAAGATTTCATTCATTAAAAACACACACACATACAGTACGCACCACTTTAGTTGGCGGTTGGCAGCTTTAGGAAAGGTGAAGGGCGTTCCATGAATCCGAGCACTAAATCAAGGCACATATACTCCGGAATGAATACGTCGACCCCATTTACACAAGGCATTCAAATATAAAACTGTAGTAGTAATGAATGCCTATCTTCTCTTCGACATTCTCCACTCGCCAGCCGCCAACTTTGATGGCGCCGTTTGTACACACAGAAACACCCGTTTTCGCCAGCGTAAAAATTAACTTCGGAGATAAATGAAGGATCTGGGGGCCTATTATGTAACTTATTCAGTCCCTTATGTGATCTTTATACAAAGACAGTTGGTCGGATACTATCTTTACAACGAGAACTGGTATACTGTAACTAAAATGTCGTCCTGTCTTACAAAAGTCTCGTGACTATCTTTATATAAAGCTCGGGTCCTAGAGAGTTGTAAGAGGCAAAGTTCATAAAAATGGCCGACATATTTAAGTTGTATTCTACAAACATCCTCGTTGGAGAGCAAATCTGTTTGAATGATTGTTCGGAAGGAGACATAAACATATTATTTTATTTTTCCTTAAATATTAAATACGTTTTGTAGATTATAATTACTGTGTGTATTAACCTTCACTGCCCACATAAACGACACATTCAATTCAGCACGTATGCTGCTATCTTTTGGCCTTAGATGCACTAACGCAGTACTGTGCTGCTGTCTCTTGTAAAAACGGTACGCTAACTTTTTACTCTAGGCTAGTTGTAGAGTGGAAATTCTAAATGATCTAAGTGCCAAAAGAGACATAATTGAGTTAGTTACATCAACATTAATTACGTGCCAGTGTCTATGTTTTGCTATAAGATCTTAGTACCAATACTTTTCATGATCGTTTTTATGATCGTCCAAATATTGCATGTCCCATATGTATGCATACTCTTGCAACGCTGTTTTTTCCTTTTACTCAAAAACATGTCTTTGGCACTTAGATCATTTAGAGTTTCCACTCTAAAGTTGATGTTACAACTTTTAAAAGCGGTATTGTAAAGAGAAACATATGTAATTTATATTAATTAAAACTAAATGTAAGTATTTAGTAATTGAAAACATGCAGTGAAATCTAAGGAAATATAATTTAGTAAGCTGTATGAAGGTTTCCAGTGCATAGACTACAGTGTTGCCAAGCATATTAAGATTCCGGTAAATAGAGCTGTTACAGAATACTGCATAAAGACAGTCACGAGTGACTATCTGTATTGTTGTCGCTCTGGAAAGACAGTGACAGGTGACAATTTTTACCAGAGGTGAAGTTATTAAGAGAACAGACTCCCTGAAATGGGTATACTCACGTGTATCGTTCTTTGAATGCTATTCCTAAGAAGCTATAATGCTGATTGACTAATTTTCGAGTAATCTTGTAACGGTCGAAGCTTTACACGTAGCTACCTTAGGACGCCGTCTGCCTGGGGTTATTCTGCGCCTTTGAAGCACAGAAGCTAAGGAGTGGTACGGGCTACAGTGACGCGCGCGCCTAGTACCCCGCCGTTCCTACGCGCAAGGCACTACACTAGCGCGCCGTGTAACAGTTGTACCACTGTAACTATTTTATTTTAAGAGTTAATGGACGATAGCGCTTTTTTTACGTTGAAACACTGTAGTTTCTTGTGTCATGTATGATTCGGTGATATGTGTCTAATACAACGTAGCTGTCTGCAGACCAATAATAGGCATCAAATATTACAACAGCGGGATTCTTATTGGCTCAGTCAAGTAGGATAACAGCTCTACGTACAAGCGAAAGCCAGTAATCTTTACACAAGCAGAACGTACGTGGAAAACCCAGCAAGCTGTCAAGTTTTCCCGCGATACACCATCATCTCTAGCGATAAGTCGAATATAACACGTCCGTCAATCACCTCATCATTAGAGATGATTATTTATCACCGGAAAACGTGGCTGTTTGCTGGGTTTCAACGTGCATTCGGCTTATCAAAATCTCACTGGCTTTTGCCTGTACGTGGCGCTGTTGTCCTATTTGACAGAGTCAATAAGAATCTCACCATTGTAATATTTGATACCTGTTATTGGTCAGCAGACAGCTAAAGGGTGTCAGACGTGTATTACCCAATCCTACATGTCACAAGAAACTATAGTGTTTTCAAGGGTATGTTGGCACAACAAAATTTCGCGATATACCAGCATCTCTACTCATCACCTCTAGGCGCGAAGGTTTAAGCTAGTGTGCAGTGTTTTAGTAGAAACAGTTTTTCAACGGGACTTCAAGCGATGAAACTGTCATTTTATTCGCGGAAAGTATGTGGTAATGTCCAATGCAGGTTTCTATGATTTGGTTTTCCGATTACAGTCGATATTTTCTTAGCTACCTACAGCAACGTGGAAAGGTCATTTTTAGCCATTTTAGGAGCTTGTAAAGCATTTTATTAATTAGCGGACGTCATTTATAACATCATACGGACACAGTTTGAAGTGTGTCTCCTTTTCGTAGATAAACGCATTGGTAACATTTTAAATAGTAATACAAGAAAAAATACTTCCCATACCTCGCTACAGCACGGCTCACGCATCCGGCCCACTAAATCTTAAGGCCGCCTTCTACCACGCGCTTGAAACGTGTTGCAGTGCGTTCGTAAGCAGGTGTTTTTTTCTTACGAAACAGTTCCACATGCGCTCATTGGGCCAATGTACGGAAAGACACTTCGGACAAGAGTGGAATGTTATTTTTAAAACACAATACCATATGCTCTTTACAAAAACTGGCTGTTTCTAAGCCCTCAAACATACAACTAGCTAGTAAAACTTAAGTTAAAAATTAAAAAACGACCGTAAATTGGTGAGGTTTTGGGTATCTTACAGATTCCAGATGATGTAGCATCAGGTCAAGCTGACCATGTTATTGTAATATCATTGAAGTCACACTAAATTTCGAATCGATCAGAACAGTAGAAGTTTCTCGTATACCTTAAACAATTAGAAAACAGCTGATGATCTTCAAACAGCTGAACAAATATTCTTGAATCATATCTAAGAACACTCGATCAAGTCACCTATGAAAAAAAAAACTAAATCAAAATAGGTTCGTTCGTTTAGGAGCTTCGATGGCACAAACACACCGATACACACGTTAAACTCAAAACACCTCTCTTTATGTGTCGGGGGTTAAAAACGGCCTTTTCAGACTGTCGTACTTCAAAATGTACTAGTCAGATGTACGTGAAACTCAGTTTGGGACATACACTGAACTTTGCCATAGACGTTAATCAATAAAATCATATGGCCACCACTAAGTCCTGTAGTATAAATGGATCTGCGGGAACCTGGCACGCTAGTTCAGCGCTTGGCTCATTGAGGCGATGCGGCTTTTGATTCACTCATCAAGGACGCCCTTATAGCTCCGTCGCTTTTGAGCCCCTAACGCGCGGGTAGTCGGCGCCCAAGGGCGTTCCAGAAGGAAAAAATCATAATTTTGTGTTTGTATGATACAGCTTTAGTTTCGTAGACGTACTTGGGAGTACATAATCCTCTTACAAAAAAAAAATATTAGCTCAGCCAGTTTTCCCATAATGGCATTTCAAAGTACAAATTTGCATGTTTTTATTAGTTCATACACCCCCGAATACAAATCAACATAATGAAACAAAATAATTCACAGTGGAAGTACATGTCACGGGCTAGGACTTTTAAGTATAGCCTATAAAAACTCAATACAAAATATTTTTGTAGTATTTTAAAAAATTGCTAATAGTAGCTAAATGATGCACTATAGCCAGTGGCATATTGTTTCACCGTGAATTATTTCGTTTCATTATGTTGATTGGTTTTCGGGGTGTATGTAAACTAATAACATGCACATTTGGACTTTGAAATGCCACTATGGGAGATCTGGCTAAACTTTTTTTTTTGTAAGAAGATAACGCACTCCCAAGTAACGTCTACAAAACTAACACGGTTTCATACAAATACACTGTTAAAAACAAAACATAAAAATAAAAAAAATTGTGAGGGTAGCGGATAAACTGGTCTACGTCAGCAAATGATTTATTTTGCACTCACCAAAATTCTTGTCCAATTTCTTTGTAAGTATTTCCAACTCTGAATTTGCAAGAAGCCTCCACTCGTTGTCCAACTGTTGCATTTGACAGGTTTTTTTTTATATATATAATTTTGGGGGAACAAAGAGTAAGAGATGCAATGGACTCTTTTTTTTCCGTTCTAGAATATTTGATGTTTCTAAAACTTTCTAATGAAGTGAGAAAGGGTGATGAAAAGAAAGTCGCTTATAAATCTGGAAAGTACCCTCAATAAGGAAAGCAGGACGTCGTTTTCTAAGTGTCTGGAATTTTGTTTTGTGTTGACAGCAAGGCTGACTTCAACTTTAGCGCACCTCTAAGTACAATTATTAAACTGGTAGGCCTACATAGAATCGTGGGTTTCCAAATTGACCTTGTTCCATAGGGGTAGTTTTGGAGTAGTCTAATTTAATGTAGAACTCTAAAAGAGATTTGTATGCTGTTGCTATACCTCAATTTATGTGTGACAAGACAATCTTCTTAGGTGCTCGAACTATTATGAATGATTACTTATGCTGTATATAGTTCTGCTGGGTCCAGTTAACGAAATTGTCAGTCTGATATCTTCTAAAAACATAATTATAAATGTATATATTTTATATACATACTTATATTTTTACATGAGGCCTCGAGACACGTACAACGGGCCGTAGGGCTTTGAAGTCGTATCAGCCACCGTTAGCTTCCAGAACTCTGACTGATCTACGCCACCCCCCTACTTTTTCAGCCCCCTTCCCTCGAAATCCGTAAACCGAAATCCCATTCCGTCCATCGTCTACTATGATAAAGGCCTGCTACGCGGTATGTGTTATGGCTGTAGCGAATGCTGTTCTCGGCACGAATATACAGAAAAATGCGTGTACGAACACCACGTTGTGAGCTATAAAACTGCCCTAGCTGTTTCGTCTGGCGCTGTTTTTTTATCCTCTCTGCCGCCACTTTTTTTATTTCTTCAACAGACTTCAAAATATATTCTTGCGTGGCTCGCGTGCTGGTGTCGGCGGCCAGACGGCGCGAGCTTCTTCACGCCATGACGCTGAATGGTCGACCGTCAACGCCACATTAGACACACATCCCGACAGCTGGCCACTAGTGACTTTGGATTTAAATTTTTTACGCACGGGCGCGGTCTACCACAATTTTCATCATCATTATTTTATTTTGTATTTGTACCAGATATTTTTTTTTCTTATTTTAGACACAAAATGTCACTAAGTTTGGCTCTTATGAAATTTTTTTTAATCTCTTATAGTTTTCGCGTAATGGCTTGTTAAAGTCATATTTTGCATATGTCCGTTTTAACGACTACACTAAAACCAACTGATATACCAAACTCAAAAAAATCACAGTCGATAAAGACATTGCAGGCTACAATGAAATGCTCATAAAATTAAAAAATAAAAATTATTTGTATTTAAAAAAAATATTGATTTTTTTTTTTTTTTTTAATTTTTATTGACAGTGATAGTCGCCATCTTGAACGTTTGTATTTTGTGTCGTAACTTTTCTTATGGGTATATTTATGCAACTTTAATATAACTACAGAATAGAATGCATACTGATTGAATTTTAGACACCGTAAATATCTTTTTGTTGTTACTGATATTACAAATCGAATTGCAGTTAGAAAATTCTAATTACTTTCTTAACTTAAGGATTTATGGTGCCTAAAATGCTATCGATGTGTATTCTAACACGCAGTTAGGTTAAAGTTAAATAAATTTACCCCGAAGATTAGTTATGACACAAAATACAAAAATTCAAGATGGTGACTCTCTCACTCTTGAGGTAGTCGTCTGGGTGAACGTATTTCGTGTATTCGAGGCCTAGAAGTGTGTAAGCGGTAAGGACGAGACAGCACGAGCATCACTCTTCTTCCTAGCCTCTAAGCGCAAGTCATTGTGTGCAGTCTTGTCGCCGACAACGCGCCTGAACAGTAAAAACAATTTGTATACATTTACAAGGAAAATGTTGTAAACTAATATCAGAACGTAATAAGTCAGGTAATGAAAGTAAGGTGTCAGAAACCTTTTAAAGTGGTTACAAATATCGTAAACACCTTTGCGAACTAGTAAAATAAACGTTAATGAGCAAATTTTTCGATTTGAAACAAAATAAACCTAGGAGACCTGACAAGTTTTACAAAACATTTCGTAATTTTACAAAAAAATTTTTTGGAAACTAGTTTCCAAAATTTTTTTTGTAAGATTACAAAAAAGTGTTGTAAACTTAACCAGATATTAGCTGTAAATATACAAAATGTGTTTGTATATTTACAGAAATGTTTGTAAATATACAAAGAAGTTTGTAAAAATACAAGTTTTTTGTAAATTTTACAAAAATACTTTGTAGTGTTACCAAAAACGTTTTTGGAAACTGGTTTCCAAAAAACCTTTTTGCAAAAGTACAAATTGTTTTTACTGTGTGTATAAAACTTTCAGTGGTGACCCTATCATTTTATAACGCATTATTAAATATAAAGGTGTATTGTACGCGCTTATGCTCTTTAAAAGATCCTGCGGCAAGATTTACATACCTAACAGAGTCTGTCAAAACATCCATTTTCACCATTTGCGGTAGCTAGAAAATATGCTTTAATAAATATTGGTAAACCCAAAATGTTGTACATATGTATAACGTTCTTTAAATTGTATTCCAAAACAGACGTCACTCATGGGCGATGAGCATTTTTAAAATATTCTGGAAATGGCAGAAGCTCTGCAAACCGCTCTGCTTCCTGGGCAGACGACCGCCTTTAAGGGGAGTGTTTTAACCATTTTAATGCATTTCCAGTTTTTGAGCCATAACATTTATTCAAATAGTATTATCAAATTTTCCGCTTCGACAAAGCATAGGATATATTCTTGGTAAACTGCTTGACATAAATAATAATGGAATCTTTCATAAATTTGTCACGCAGAATCATTGCAAAAGAGTTATAGGTTAACATTCAAGAGTTTCCTTGCAATGATTCTGCGTGACAAATTAGTTAAAAGAGAAAGTTTTGATAATACAATCTGATTAACTTTTATGACTCCAAAACTAAAAATACAATAAATTGTCTAACTCTTCCCCTTAAAAGTTAGTAGACCTGACGTGTGAGCCGTGTTATTGCGTGGTGGGAAAGTTTTATTTCTTGTATACCTATTACAGTTTTTCCAATACGTTTATCTACGAAAAGAAGGCACGCTTCAAACTGTGTCCCTGTGGTTTTGAAAATGCTGTCCGCTAATTAAAAACACTATTACAAAGCTCCTAAAAAGTGCTAAAAATTATTGTTCTTACGTTGCTGTAGCTGATAAAACATTGACCGTAATCGTAAAACAAATTCATAGAAACCTGCAGTGGCTTTTACCACAAACTTTCCACAAATAAAATAACAGGGTCATCGCATGAAGTCCCGTTGAAAAACATTGTCTAAGGAAACACTGCACGCTAGTTTAGTGATTCGCGCCTAGAGGCGATGAGGGATTTGTCGGACAAGTAATATTCTATTTATCGCCTTACCCGTTTCCGTTCCTCAAACGTAAAAAAAGGTGAAATCCACTAACTCTCAAGGCCATACTAGGTTGAATTTCCCCCTCCCTTCCCAAAATTGTTCAAAATCTCCAAACTTCTTTAACGAAATGCTTTGAAAAAAATTCAAGACGAAGAGCAGGTAATTGAAAGGCATGGAATGAGACAATTGTAACCCACAATGTATTACAACTGAGTTATTCACATTTAAAGATAATGTTCGGTTTGACAAAAAATTGTAATTAAAATCATTATTGCTTATAAATTACGTTTTAGTTACTATTGTATACAACTAATACAAATAAGCAACAAAAGAATAATAAATAAATGTAAATTGCTGTTTTATTGGTGTAATAAGCTACAAGCCCGTGACCTGCAGTAGAATCATATTAGTGTGGAGGTTGGGGCTGAGTACCTTTTGAGTATTTTGGGCAGTGCCACATGTTTCCGTTCATATTACATGTTTTTTTCCTATATATATATATATATATATATATATATATATATATATATATATATATATATATATAATACCGATTTTTTGTGCCACTCAACAGCCGAGGCCAATAACAGAGTGACACATACAAAAAACAAATAACATTACAAATGACATACAAAAAACACAAAACATTTCAAACGACATTCAAAAATGGGATTATTATACAAGCAACAGTAACACAAACACATAGACCGACAATACTAACACAAAAAAACACAGGAAGAGGAAAGACATTAACAAAAAGAGGGGACAATGTACCCCGATTATTATCTATAACCCACCTAGACCTAGTGTAACTGTTTGTAAAGAAAAACAGATTCAACTTTTATAATGTCTTGATAAATTTTGGAATGTGATTTTCCTTCCAATGAAGGGATCAAACTCACTAAATGATTTATTATACATTAGAACACATCGTTTAACTAGGTCCATTTCTTTATTAGTTGTACCAAAAGTACCACTACTTCTATGGTTGTAATTTGGAACTCTCAGACAGACATATTTACTAATGGCAGAACATGAGTGATATGAAAGAAATGAATTGATTAGAAATAAAGCATCATATATAGAACGTCTTGTTTCTAAAGTGTGAGTTTTGAACTTTTTTAGCTGACTATTGTAGTTAAAGTTAGAATTATTAGCTGGCAACCTGTTAAATATAGTTTTAAATACATTGCATTGTAACTTTTCTATTTTCCTAGAATCTGTTGCTGTAATAGAGTTCCAAATTAATGAACAGTATTCTAATTTTGATCGTACTAAAGAATAATACAAACAAAGCAAGGAATCCGGCGTAGTTGCAGGATATGTAATTGATTTTATTAAACCTAATATACGCACAGAGCTATTAATTAAGTTGTCCACATGATGATGGAAGTGTAATTTGCATTCAAGTATCACTCCATGATCACGTATATAATCAACTCGCTTAATTTCATGTTTTAAAATGAAGTATTTGTTTGTAATAATATTGGTTTTCCTTGTAAACGAAATGCATACCGTTTTTTTTCTAAATTAAGAGACATTTGGTTATTTAAACACCAATTGTACACTGCTAGAATGTCATTCTGTAGATAAATATAATCACTCCTATTGCTAACGTTCTTATATAATTTCAAATCATCCGCATAGAGGACTGGCTTAGAACTTTTTATAACATGACTTATATCATTAATAAATATATTGAAAAGTAGAGGCGACAAATTACCTCCTTGTGGAACACCTGACGAAACATGATAGGAAGTGGAGAACTTTGTTTCAAGTCTTACCGTGAACATTCTATTTGAAAAATAGTTAGCAAACCACTTAATATATGTTGTGTTTAAACCTAAATTAGAAAGTTTATTCAAAATTATGGAGTACTTACACGTGTCAAATGCTTTTTTTTAAATCAAAGTATATTACATCAATTTGGTTTCTAGATGTAACATTTCCATATAAATTATTTACAAAATTAAACAAATTTGTACAAGTGGTTTTACCAACTTAAAATCCGTGCTGATTGTTTGATATAGTATTTTTGGTATAAAAGTTTAAATGTCTGTGAACAATTTTTTCAAATACTTTCGAAAAGCAAAACAGCAATGATATTGGTCTATAATTGCTTACTATCTGTTTATTACCTTTTTTAAAAATAGGTATGACTATTGCCTTTTTCCACAAATTAGGATAAGAAGTGGAATTCAAACTGTAATTATAAATGTGAGTCAATATCGGTGTATATGTGTCAATACAACCTTTAATGATGAAATTCGGTATTCCATCAATTCCTGTAGCTTTGGTGATCTTAAGTCTTTTGATAGCCCACATGACTAGATTTTCAGTTACATAAGGAACGGATAGATTTAGATAACTTAACTGATTGTCACTTTGATTGTTTGTACTGCCACTTCCTTGGATGTACACCTCTGCAAAGTATTTAGCAAACATATTGGCCAGAAGTTCAGGATCCTGAACCAAATCACCGTTTGATATTAAAGTTATTCTCTCGCGGTAACCATCTTTCATTGTTTTTATATATTTCCAAAATTTATCAGGATTACTTTTCAATTTATCATTGATACTAGCTTGCCATTTCCTTTTGTCGGCTTTGATTTTTTTCTTTTACTAATTTTCGCATCTCAGAAAAACGAGAGTATTGCTCAAGTGTTTTGTGTTTTTTGTATTATCTAAATAGACGTTCTTTACTTTTTAATAATTTAATAAGTTCTTTAGAAAACCACACTGGATATTTGTTTTGTGAAAATTTCGTTACTGGTATGAACTGATTTATAATTTATTGTTTGTGTGTTTTGTGTAATGTACTCCACCATGTCGTTAACATCGTTCATATTATAAATAGGGCTCCAATCAAAAATTATAACCGCGAAGAACAGTGATAGATAGTCACCTTTACAATAATTACGAATCGTATATGATTGGTCGGATGTCTTAGCATGTACAGGACCAATATGACAGTAGCACGCTAAGGCAGGATGATAATCATCTTCATTAACAAGAGGGTCATCATAATGTTGCGTGCCATGTTTCTGGAGGCCAGTGGTCGGCGGCTGTTTCGTAACACCTTGAGGGCTGGCCGATGACTCAAAGCCCGGGTGGTTCATAGTGGGAATTCCGCCGACACTACGTCATAGATACCTGTCCCAACTGCGTCTTAACCCTTCGAGGGCGGCCGACGTGACTGCAAGCACGTCCGAAATATGATGAAATATCTATTTTTAGACCCCTGTAATGCGGGGAATAACCGACTGTCTGGGCTAGTATAAAAGCACAGAATCGGCACATTTGAGGAGAGTTCGCTATTGGAAGTGCTAGAGGAAGGTGCTACGCCTGTGGAGAGAGACTGGTGAAGACATCTTGGTGACGTCAAAGTCTACTGTGAGGCGGCAGG
>PNEQ01095022.1:0-20941 GCA_003012365.1 Medauroidea extradentata
CCCACCTAGCAGCCCTTCTCTGCACCTTTTCCACCTCTACCACTTCCCTTCCCACGTACGGGTCTCAGACCGCCGCCGCACACTCCAATGTACTGTAAAGGTGTACTATAGAAATAAGGTACTTATTACATGGTTAATTTCGCCATTATTTAACAAATATTTTAGGCTTAACAGTGCGTTGAACATTTTTATTTCAGAAGATGTTGAAGCTACTTTGCATTACAGAACTAAATGGGACATTTTATATAGGACCTGTGTTAGCGAGTAAGACAAGTTGCCCACAAATCACTTAACTCAGTTGGCAGTTTGGTTTCAGGTATGCATATAACATATAAATTCACTATCCCATAAATTCACTTGCAGGTTAATATACACTGCAGCCGTACATAAGCATGACAATCGTCATTTATTTTATTGTGAAATCATCAGCATGTGGGGGGGGGGTGAATTGTGTAAAACAGGAATGAATATGGCATATGAACTTGTTCGGAGGTTTGGACGTTCGTAAATAATAATCGTGAAGTAGGCCTACTATATTATCGACGTGATGCAAAATGCTGGTGTAATAAAAACGATTCACTTGAAATATTACCAAGGTTTATTTAAATGTGTCTGCTCACTCACACGCTGGGGTGGAGGGAATGCCTGTGAATAAGTACAAAGTGTGCTTGCTCCTCAGCTGTGTTTAATGAAACATAACCTTCAAAATTAAATTTAACTGAAACTGTAAATAGCCAGGCTGTATGTCATTGCCTTTAATATTTAAAATGTAAACTAGAAGAAACTGAAATAGTTTAAAAAAATTCGGGATTATTCAATAGCCTGTTAAAAAATAAACTCACTTTTGCAAAGTATATGAATAAATTACGAGGCACAGAATACCTTAAAATTTCGACACACACCGTATCAATATCTTACAGTTTCAGTCTCTTCATCAACTTTAAAAACAGCAGGAGCAAAACACTATTGTACTTTACCTATAATACAATGGTAATCCAATCCATTATGTTGTGAAAACAACAAATATTCCTTCTCAGCCATCGTTGGAGGAAACATTTAACACACCGTTTGCAATTAAAAATAAACAATTTCTCATCACGAAAGCATTTCTATTTACACAATATTTCACGATTATTATTTTCCGTAGCTTCAAATAGCAAAACCTCACACACAAAATCGCCATTTTCTCCTTCAAAACTCCGTCACGAACGCTAAACGAAGGCTTGTTGCTTTTCGTTTCGTTTCGACCATAGATAACGAACGCAGTGATGTCAAACGAACACTCGCGAGCACTTAGAATACCAACACTCGAGAAGTAACGAAAATTCGAGAAGTAACGAAGATTTTTGTCGAAATGAAACGAAACGAATAACTTAGAATAAGCCCCCTGGACTGGCCCGGCCCGGTGCGGGGTTTCGGGGGTGTTTTTATTTGACTGATTACTGGCGGGATGAGGCGTCGTACAGCCTGCAAGATTTTCCGCAGATCTGTTATGATGGGGGTCCCTGACTAGTTCCCTTTACCATTGTACTCTTCGTACAATTGTGGTAGTGAGGATGCAGACCCAGGAAGATGGATGGATGGCAGGGAGGACGACTCGACTGAGATTGGGTTCCTTGTGACTGCACTGAAGTTAACGAATCTTGGCGGCTTGAAGTCTAGCTATCTCTCTTTCTTTAGTTAGAGTGGAGTGGTTGCTACTTGGCATGGACATGAATTTGAATGAATGATAAATGCACAGTAACTTTTTGGTTAGGCAGTTTGTATTGAATAATCCATGTCACTTACAGTTGTTTCACACAGATAATTCACTGACAACAAATTTGCAGTTTGCGTCTCGCAGGAATAATTCCCTGACAAAGTATTACAGTTCGCTTCACAAGAATAATTTACAGACAAAGTATTTACAGTTCCTTTCACAAGAATAATTCACTGACAAAGTATTTACAGTTACCTTCACAGGAATACTATTTACTAACTTTCTTAACCCGAGGGTAGTAACTGGGCCCCTCTCCACATGTGCCTGAAGAAACTAACCCTGGCTATAACGAACTTCTGTCCATAGATAGGACCGACTGCCCCGAGATCACTATTGACCACATGCAGTCTTTATTTGCACTTCAAATCCAATATGACATGCACTATTGACTGAATGACTTGTTTTCTGGCTTTTCTCTTGTGCTCAGTGAATTGAATCGCGCTCGGGCCAGAGGCACGGCTATGCTCCCAGCAATGCGACTTTCAGTGTAAGGTAACTGCGAATAGAAGTTTTGGGAAGGGGGGTGAGTAACACCATCAGATGAACCGAAGGGAAGGTATTACAAAGAGCACCTTTCGGAACGACTCTCTGCAACGGACTGTCTTGCGTGGGGCTGGGGCACCTTGCTGAAACAACCGCAGCGTGTATGGTAGGAGACAGGTTTCTAGGTTTAAATAAGTATGGAGGCACCTTTCGGACAACCACCATCCTTGGAAGGAAGGTAAAGAGCAAGTGTCAGGGGACCAAGAGCTAGGCCGGTTCCCTGACGACTGCTATCCTAAGGCAAAGTCCCCCCCTTTTATACTTGCCAGAAGGGCTGAAAGTACCGTAAGGTGGGCAGCGCAAAACAGCCGACGAGAACTAGAGGCTGTCTGCTTCTACAAGTGTGCCACCTTATCACACGCAAATTACTCCCTCGGGTAAAAACTACTCTGCTATAAGACAAACACAAATACGAAATCTCTGTGTTATTCCACTTGATGCAGTGAAAGGAATAAACTAACTTAAATAAATGCAAACCATTATTTATAATGGGTTTGGTAATACACAAATCAATATTTAAGAAAATATAAAATTCATTGGTTTGTGGTTGGCGGCGCATTGCCAATGTTTGTTTACAAAATACGTTAGCTAGTATGTAGATACAAGTGAAAACATATGTAGAGGCATCAAGTGGTTAGAATAGTGAAAACTCTCTATCCTGACTGAATAAAAGGAATAAGCAATACGATGGCCGTACGTAAAAGGTAAATACAGCGGGTGCGAATGCAATGCATCAATCCCCTGCTGCTAGGGAAGAGTGAGGCCCAGGTTTGCTTAATCTAGGATGAGATAGGTACAGTGGCGCTGGGTTCTCTTAGCCATTACAGGGTTCCAACAGTCAGTAAAAGTCAGGTAAAATCAGGAATTTGAGAAATGGTCAGTAAAAGTCAGGAATTTTATATATATTCTGGCATGTCAGGATTTTTACCTTAAAAATGGTTATAGTCAGAAAAAAACATTGTTTAAAACTATGTTTATCCAGGTACCTCGTCGCTAGACAAACAATTTAGGTATTTACTGTAAGCAGCGCTGTCCGGGCTGTTTACAGCAACAGCTTTCGGCTTGTCTGCAATTACTCTGTGTTTTGTGCTATGTCCGGCCGGCGGCCGAACAATGGTAAGTTAGAAGGGGATGGAAAGTAGTAAATATTTGTCTTTCCTCTTTGTGCTGGTGTCCGGGTTTCATCTTCTACGCTTTGTGCGGACATCCGGGTTTTACCTTCTATGCTTTGTGCGGACGTTCTGGCAAGCTACTTCTCCAGGATCTAGGTCCCAGAGACAGCAATGGGCCATACCCGGCTACGCCAAAGATCTAGGCGCTCGCGTGACTGTTCCATTATCGCGAACTTGTGACGTTGCGTTTGCTGATGTCGGGAAGTGACGATTAAAGAAGAAGTATTTGTTTTGAAAAACTGTATTTACATTTTTAAATAGTAGTGGCGCGATCGTGGGAAAAATATTTTTTCTGTGTATCACTTTATTGTCAAGCACCAGCTTCTGCCGCACCACGCCATTGCCGCCCACTACAATTTGTTTTTTGCGTTGATGTCGGAATTCAACTGATTACAAGTGCAAGGCGAGGCACGGAACGTTTTCTAAACTTTATTTATTTGGCAGTAATATCTCTGACCAAGTTGCGGTTTATTACAAGTGCGCACCTAACCTCACTGTGACATTATGTAATTGGGTGTGGAAACAAGATGCAAGTGTGTTGTGTAGTGTATACTGCTACTTTATATTTTAATATCCTAGGCCGTAGTTTTCTTTCAGTATGGCAAGTAAAAAGACATATTTCAGTGAGCAGTGGCTGGACTTGTCCTTGTTCCCTGAATTTGCAAATTGGGTCAGCTAAGTTTCGGGACATAAGGAACAAGCATTTTGTAATGTGTGCAAGAAAATATTGGAACTAGGCAATATGGGAAAAAAGGCACTCGTAACTCATTCTAAAACAGAGTGACATAAAAGGTCAGTTAAATGCTTAGATAAACAAAAGCCTCTTGGATCATTTTTTCATCATACTGCAAAAACATCAGGTCAAGAAAGTTCCAGTGGAAGTAGTCTGGTTTGTTCTACATCTAGGACCACAGAAGCTACAAATAAGCTTCTCACCAAGATTCTGTGCATGTTCCAACTGGAGACAAATTACTTGGGTCATATTGTATTAGGGAGGAAGAGCAGAAATTATCTGGGCATTGAAAGTTGTAGAGAGTAGATACTCTAAGAGTTCATGCTCTGATATTCGTGATGTGTTCTCGTTCATGTTTCCTGATAGTAACATTGCTAAACAATTTTCTTTAGGTGAAACAAAGTGTTCCTATGTTATCAACCATGGAATTGCACCCAGGTTATCAGAAATTCTCAAAAGTGCAATTCATGATTGTCAATCTTATGTTGTGTGCTTTGATGAGTCGCTCAACAAAATAACACAGAAAAGTCAAATGGACTTATGTGTAAGGTTCTATGATGTTAATATGCACAGAGTGTTGACTCGTTATTGGAATAGTGTTTTTCTTGAGCATGCCACTTCGAATGATTTGTTGTGTAAATTCAATGAAGGTCTGCTTCCCATGAAGAAAGAAAATGTTCTTCAAGCGTCGATGGATGGGCCTAATGTTAATTTAAGCTTTTTGGGCAAACTTGCAAACCAAATGAGGTGGGAAAATCCACATAGTAAAGAACTTGTAAACATAGGAACATGTGGTTTTCATGTTGTGAATGGAGCAGTCAAAAAAGTGTTCAGTGATGTGAAATGGGAAGTTGAAACTTATCTTAGGGACATTTACTTCATTTTACATGATTCACCTGCAAGACGTGCAGATTTTAAAACTTTGACTGGTATTTCATGTTTCCCTTTAAAATTCTGTTCCACGAGGTGGGTGGAAAATGTAGCTTGTGCTGAAAGAGCAATATTTTTATATGACGATATAAAAAAGTACATTCTGACAGAAAAGCTTCCTCATACTAAGCCTGTTAGTAATGTGAAGGAGTGTCTTAATGACCTACTGATGAAATGCAAATTGGCATTTTTTAAACTTGTTTCAAATGAGTGTGAACCTTTTTTTAAGACGTTTTCAGAGTGCAAAGCCCCTTGCTCCTTTCCTGTACACTCATATTTGTAACATTCTGAGCAGCTTAATGGCAAGAATAGTAAGAACTGACAAACTGCCCAAAACAGATGGCAAAGCACTTTTCAACTTAGATTTAGAAAACCTAGACACTCTTTCTAAGGTTAGTTCTGTTGACATTGGAGTTCTGGTAAAAAAGTTGTTAAAAGAAACACAGGTCCCGGAAAAAGAACTGCAAGTGTTCAGATTTGACTGTAGGAAGGTTCTAATATCTGTCATCGAAAAGATAAGAAAACGCACAGGTGGTAATTTTAAGTACACTTATTGGTCATCATACATGAACCCACTTGTGGTTACAATCGTATGAATAAATTGATAGAAGCATTACATGAAGCAAATCAAATTAGTGATAATGTTTCTGAAAAGGCAAAACAGCAGTATAGAAATTTATGTATTGATGCAAAAAGTAATTTAAAGAGTGACATTGAGAAGTTTGAAGCTAATGCAGATATTGGCTTAGATGAGTTTTTCTCTCAGATTATGAATGGCAAATCCAATTATGAACAGTTGTGGGAGGTGGTGAAACTTTGTCTAATCCTTTCTCACGGCAATGTTGCTGTTGAAGGAGGATTTTCAATAAATAAATCACTGTTGATGGAAAACCTACAACATGAGTCACTCATTGCACAAAGAACTGTCTACGATGCTATAAAACACTATGGTGGGATAGTTAATGTACCTGTAGATGGGAAGATGTTAGTGTCTGTGAGGGCAGCTAGAAGGAAGTACGGAGAATATCTGGAAAAGAAACTGAAGGAAGAAAGTGATGCAAAGGCGGCAAGGAAAGAAAAAAGAATCATTGCTAATGAGATTGGAAAATTAAAGAAAGAGAAAAGACTCAAGAGAATGGAACTTGAAGTGGAAGTCAAGATAGACGTGAAAATTTCTACATTACAAAAAAGTTTAAGGAAACCATAACATGCGGAAGATAAGACTAGTGTACAGACTACAAAATATATTTTCTTTTTATTTCAAAAACTCTCAGTAATGGTGTAATTATTGAACAGACAATTTTTTCGCACCCAATTAACTATTAATAATTTGAATTTTTTGGTGATTCACTGGTGTACAGAGGCAGCAATCAACATTTTTATGTAGTTGCAGATGTTTGAAACAGATGAAGCTACCATTCTGGGTGAGTTTATGCTTAAAATTTGTGTGATATTTATTTAAAGTGTATTACAATATTTGTTTCTCAGTCAGGAATTTTCTTTTCATATAGTCAGGAAAAGTCAGGATTTTTGATGGTCACTTTTCTGTGGGAACCCTGTATTACTAAAGCTTTATTTCCCCAGTTAACTTTACATTGAGATAGGAAAGCATGAAATATATGGCTTTAATAGTAAGATTAATATGTTGGGAAAGTCTTTGGTTACTCTCTTGGATGGTGTGGACTCATGTGCTCTGTGGAGGCCACTGATAGGTGTGGTTGGCAGGGTTCCTCCAAGGGGTTTCCTTGTAGCGGACCACTTGCGTTCCTGTATTGCCTCTTCAGGAGCGCCAGGGTAGCTGGCACCTTGCGGGCGTGGTGTGCTGTGCCCGAGTATCGGGCCGGGGGGCTCGTGATGAAGGAGCTGGGGCAGCCGGCGTGTAGGGAGCTTCCTCCATCGGGCTTGCTGCTCACCGTGTCCCTGGCGGGGAACAATCCTCTGGTGCGCTGCGGGGCAGCCGACTGGACAGCTGGGAGCCTGAGAGGCTAGGGGCCACAGTACTTACCCCACTGCAGCTCGAATTTTGAGGTTGTACTGGGTTCAGGCGTAGCACTGGGCAGGGTAGCGGATCCCCAGGGTCCAGGTTGGGTGCCCTGGATATCCTTGATGAGGCAGGCCTTAGTGTGGGGCCTGCGGTTGTGTCGTCGCTTGTCTTTGTCACTGCTCCCTGTGATGGCATGTCAGGCTTCTCGGAAGGCTCCAAAGCTTCCACTTAATGTCCTTCCTGGGATTCTTCTTCTGAGGGTTCTACTCCTTGGAGTAAATCGACTCGTGGCCTTCTAGGTGTGGGTGTAGTCTCAGGAGCGAAAATTCTGTTGCTCCAGGGGTCTGCTTCTCCTGGAGGCAGATGGTGGCTAGGGTGGTTCTGCGGCCTAGGGCGGGGGGCCCGCAGGGGCACTGGCTTCCAACTGGTGCGGTGTACCTTTTTGATGATGCCCTGGGTTTTTTGGACCCAATGCCTTGTCTCTGCATGTCGTGGTATGGTCCCTCTCATTGGGGAGCTAGACAGTCGTGAAAATGCTGCCTTTTGTTGGAGAGAGATGTCTTTTAAGTAGCACTTCTTGATCTTCTTGGAGATGGGAATTCTGAGCTCCTTCGTATCCTGGGTATTTGCATCTGATATAAGTATGTTGGTGTTGATGGGCTTGGCGGGCCGGCCGTGCGCTTTTTGGCTAATTTCAGCAGGAGAGGGTGGGTGGCCGGTAATTTGTCCCACTTCCATTCTCCTGGTCAGCGTAAAGCCTTACCAAGTACGAGCTCAGTGGGTGTGGTGCCCAGAGCTTCATTCTGGCGGCGGCAGAGATTGAAGAGGATGGTAGGTAATGCTTTGTCCCAATGCCTGTTATCTTTTTGTGAATGGATTCTCATCCCTTTCTTCAATTCTTTACTCCGCCTCTCGGTGGGGTTGGCTTGCAGATGACAGATAGGTGTGGTACATGGTTCCACCTCCCAGCATTTGCAGGCTTTGGCCCATATATGGCTCATCAATTGGACCCCATTGTCGGTTAGGATGCTGTGAGGGTATCCCCATCTGGAAAAAACCTCGTTCTGGAGTTTATTGATGATGTTCTTTGCCTCTGCATTTCTAAGGGAAAATGCTTCGACCCATCTCGAAAATGTATAGGTGATGACCAAGATGAAGCGGTGTCCACTGGTGATTCTTGGATGTAGACCCATGATGTCTAGAGCAATGTGGGTCAAGGCAGTTTTTGGTCTGCGGGGTGTACTTGGCACTTGGACTGTGGCACTTAGATTCAGAGTGGCACGTGTGGTGCATTGGACCACATACCCCTGGATGTCTCTGGTGGCTCTCTTCCACGTGTAATACTGTTGGATTTGTCTTACTATTTCTCCCATGCCTGGGTGACGTGCGAGAGCATGGTCGTGGAAGTGCTGGCAGAATGTGATACGTAGAAAATGAGGTACCCATAACTTCCAATCCTAGTGCAGATTGGTCCTCATCCAAATCAATCCTTGGTCTTCTCGATAGTTGGAGGTTTTGCTCAGGTGCAAGTGTGGGATCTCTGTATCAGTTTGCTGCTCCTTCATGAACAAGGTGATGTTGTTTTAGAAGACCATCTTCTAGAGGCGGTGTTCTAGGGTGTTGGTTGGCTGCTGTGATTTTAGGTAGGTAAAACATTCTCCCAGTTGTGCAGGTCTCTGGTTACCTGTGTTGGCTCAGGGGCACGGGATAGTGCATCTGGAAGCTGGTACTGTCTTCCAGGGCAATGTTGAATTTCAAAGTCGAATTTTTGCAATAGCATGACCCACCTGGATAACATGGTTTTTCTGGCACTGGATGTCTGGAGCCATTGAAGTGCTCAGTTGTCTGTTCGGACGATGAAAGGCTTGTCTTCTAGAAGATAGCGATATTTCGTGATTGCCCATGCAATTCCTAAGCACTCCTGTTCGTGGGCATCATATTTTTGTTCGGTCTTGGTGAGCAGTGTGCTGGCAAATCTGATGACTCAATTCTGGCCCTGCTCATCTTCTTGAAAGAGGAGCACCCAGGCCGACCTGACTGGCATCAGTTTGTAGGATTAGAGGTGCAGTGGTATTTGATCGATGTAGCATTGGCAGCTCCCGGAATTGATACTGAAATTGTTGAAACGCCTGGGTTTCTTGTGGGCCTCAGGTCAATTTTTTTCCGATTTGAACTGACAAGCTGGTTCAATGGTCCCATATGGCGGGCAATGTCTGGCGTGAATTCCCTTAGCCAATTGCACAGGCCGAGGAACTGGCGCAACTGTCTGAGTTTTTAGGTGGGTCAGTTTCCAGGATCTGTCTTACTTTTCCTGGCTGAAGTAGATTCCCTGCTGGTGTGATGATGTGGCCGAGATATTCTATGGTGTTGCTCCCGAAGTAGCATTTTTTTAGCTTGGCCGTGAGCCCATAGATCTCCAACCGTTCCATGACTCGGCTGAGGTGCTCTTGGTGGGTAGTCCAGTCTGGAGAGAAGATAATTATGTCGTCCAGATAGGCTATGCAGAACCGGCCAATATGTCCTGCTAGGACAGTGTTGTTCATCATCTTTTGGTAGGTCGAAGGTGCTTTCTTTAGGCCGAATGGCATTGCTCTTAATTGGTATTGCTCGCCATCTGGTGAGTAAAGGTGGTATACTTGGGAGCTTCTGGATGTACAGGGAATTGCCAATATCCGCTTCTCATGTCTAGGGTGGTAAAGATCTTGGCTTCTCCAAGGCTGCGTAGGGTATTTGCAGTGTTGATGGCTGGTGGGGCTACTGGTAGCGTTACTTGATTTAACAGCGAGTAATCTACGCAGAAGTGGGTCTCGCCATCTTTTTTCTGAACTATCGCTATTTGTGAATTATAAGGTGACTTGGTAGGCTCGATGATCCGCTGTTGTAGCAACTGCTGGATCTGGTCCCTAATGGCATTCTGTTTCTTTTCAAAGAAAACCCCCGGTTTGTTGTAGATCGGCTCCGAATGCTGGAGTAGGATATTGTGTGTGGCGATCTTCTTTGGTGGGAGCAGGCCTCCGGTTTGGAACACTACCACATAACGGTTGAGTAGTTTCGTGAGATTTTGGAGCTCAATCTCTTGGAGTTATGAGTTCACATCCTCTGGGGCAATGGTTTGCTGTGGGACTTTGGCCTTGGGTAGATCCCAGTGTAGAGCGAGTCTGGTGTGCTTCGTGAGGTATATGCGTTGGTGAGTTCAGTCCAAGATGCACTCGTTGGCAGCCAGCCAGGGCTCGCCTATCAGCATGTCTTCGTCCAGGACGTCCAAGACCAAGAATGTGGTAAGCTCTGTCCCTGCAGATGTCATCAGTGGTAACTTTACTTCTCCCTGGAGTGGCCGATAGTGGTTTCTTTGTCTGAGCTGCACCGTCCTATTTGTCTGGAGGATCTGCTGTCTGTCTTCAGGCCGCAACAGACTGAGATTTACGAATTTAGCGGTGGCGGCCGTGTCCAAAGTGGCGAGGACTTCTCTCTGGAGACTGATGACAATTCTAGGTACGGGTTGTGATGAAGGGGTCGTGTGTAGACCCAAGGCCCTTTGGAGGTGGCCGGGTTGTCTGGTTTGGATTGGCCCCTGGCATCCCTGTTTCCGATGGCGGTTCGGTAGGTTTATCTGTGGGTCTTCCTTGGTAGTTACGAGCACCTTGGCGCATCCTGTAGGTGTTAAAATCTCTGTGAAGGTGGTAGCCCGGACAGTACCAGCATTTAGGCAATGTTGGAGGTGGTATGGTCCGTGGCTTGGGTGATGCTTCTTTAAGTAACTGTTGGAGGGTGGTCCCTTGGATGTGAGGCGCTCGGCCTGATTTGTGGTCAGTGTCGATATGGGGAACTAAACTTTGGATTGCGTATAAATGTTCGTAGATCTACCTTCATCAGCCCTAAGATGGCGGTGATGTGGTGCTCCTCTGTGCCCTCCAGGTGGACTCGATCATAAATTTGTGCCTTCCGCCTGATGAACACTTCTGAGTCCTTATGCTGTCCCCGCGTAGTGCTATACAGGTCCTTTGTGAGGTGGTTGAGGATTTCTAGTCTGGCGAATTGTTTTGTGAGCCTCTCTTTCAGCTGGTCCCAGGTGGTGATGTACTCTCTGTACTTACCTCACCATGCCTGGCCTGGCCCCTTGAATTGGCGTCGCACGTGCTGCACCCACTGTTTCTGCGGTATTTGGTTGGCATTACATTCTTTGTGGCATTCCTCCAAGAATGTATCTGTATTATCGTGCGGTTTGCCTGAAAACTCTGGAAGAAGAATCTGGTCTGGGTATCCTCTCTTTGGTTCTGGACTGGCAGCGACCTCTGGATTAGGTTGTCGCTGGCATCACTTGGTTACGGCAGTGGAGGCATTTAAAGGTAAGTCCCTGGAATTCACATAGTATGTCTGCCCATCCCAAAAATCTGTAATGATAGATCAGTGGGCAGTAGGGGCATTGGATACGGTATTCTCCTTGACCGGGGCACTGAGGATATGAGTACCGTTGTTGTCTCTGTACGCAGTCCTGGCACCTGTATTCCAGTCCTTGCTAGTTTTTTTCAGTGTCGACCCACCCTAAGCATAGGTACTAAAATTCTCGGCCACTGTGTGCTCAAGTGATTGTTTGACGGCCTTGCCGGGTACATGCCGGATGGGCACAAGAGTCCTGGCATCTCGCCTACATGATCGGGCGGATCCATGGTAAGTCTCGTTTGTGGGTGCCACAAAGCTTATAGATTACTCCGAACTCTTGGTACAGGTCTCTCGTGGGTGTTGGTTTTGACCCTAGTATTTGCAAACTCTTTGGTGGCCCCACATTGGGCGACAAGAATAATCTTGTAGCCTCTTATTTGGGTAAATGAAGATATGTGGGTCTGTCAGGTAATTTGCCGGCTGCGAGCATGAGACTACGGGGCTACCTGACAACGCTGGAACCACTGCCTATCCTCTCTGTGACGATTGGTAGTCATATTGTGGGTCAGGTATGGCCATGGCGTTCCGTGAGGGACAGAGACATTCACATAATAGGGTTAGGTTGTACCGCTCACCTAAAACAGGGTGTAAGTGCCGCTTTCGAGCAGACACTCATACCGGAGGTTGCCACTCCTGAAGCTGCTTCTGGACTGGCCCAGCCATGGGCTTCAGAGGTGTTTTTATTGGACTGATTACTGGCGGGGTAAGGTGTCGTACAGCCCACAAGATTTTCCGCACATTTGTTATGATGGGGGTCGCTGACTGGTTCCATTTAACTTTTTTCTCTTCACAGAATTGTGGTAGCTAGAGTGCAGACCCAGGAAGAGAGACGGCGGGGAGGACGACTCGACTGAGATCGGGTTCCTTGTGACTGCACTGAAGTTTCCGTCTCTCTGCGGCTTGAAGTCTAGTTTAGTTAGTTTTCTTTCTTTAGTTAGAGTGGAGTGGTTGCTACTTGGCGTGGAAATGAGTTTGAATGAAGGAGAATTGCACAGTAAATTTTTGGTTAGGCAGTTTGTCTTGAATAATCTGGGTCACTTACAGTTGTTTAACACAGATAATTCACAGACAAAGTATTTACAGTTCGCTTCACAGGAATATTATTTACGAACTTTCTTAACCTGAGGGCAGGAACTGGGCCTCTCTCCACATGTGCCTGACGGAACTTACCCTGGCTATAACGAACTTCCGTCCATAATAGATTAGGACTGACTGCCCCGAGATCACTACTGATTGCATGCAGTCTTTATTTTTCCTTTAAATTCAGTATGGCACGCATTATTGACTGACTGACTGACTTGTTTTCTGGCACTTCTCTTTTGCTCAGTGAATAGAATTGCGTGTGGACCAGAGGCACGGCTGCGCTCCCAGCAACGTGACACTCAGGGTAAGGTAACTGCAAATAGAAGTTTAGGGTAGGGGGAGATAACACCATCAGATGAACCGAAGGGAAGGTATTACAAAGAGCACCATTCGGAATGACTCTCTGCAATGGACTGTCTTGCGTGGGGCTGGGGCACCTTGCTGAAACGACCGCAGCGCGTATGGTAGGAGCCAGGTTTCTAGATTTAGGTAAGTATGTTGGCACCTTTCGGACGACCACCAGCCTTGGAAGGAAGGTAAGGAGCGAGTGTCGGGAGGCTCAGAGCTAGGTCGGTTCTATTACGACTGCTGTCCTAAGGCAAGGTCCCTCCTTTTATACTTGCCAGAAGGGCTGAAAGTACCGTCAGGTGGGCGGCACAAAATGGCAGATGAGGACTGGAGGCTGTCTGCTGCTACAAATTACTCCCTAGGGTCAAAACTACTCTGCTATAAAACAAACACAAAATCTCTCTGTTATTCCACTTGATGCTGTCAAAGGAATAAACTAACGTAATTAAATGCAAAACATTATTTATAATGGGTTTTAAAATACACAATACTACATTTGAGAAAATATATTGAATACATATGTTTGTGGTTGGCAGCGCATGGCCAATAATATGTTAGCGAGTATGTAGATACAAGTGATAACATATGTCAAGGCATCAAACAGTTAAAATGGTGAAAATTCCTATCCTGACTGAATAAGAGGAATAAGAAAAGTGATTGCCGAAAGTAAAAGGTAAACATAGCAAGTGTAAATGCGATGTGTCAACTTGTTCAGGGTGCCTGTGATTGGCCGATAATTCACGGATGGGCGGTTTCTTGCAAAAGTTCCCAATAGATGGCAGTACTATCGCACTCTAGGATGTTTACGTGATATTGAAAAATAAATGGAAAAATTGATTTGTGCTTTTTCCATTATACGATATGACTCTATTTCACCTAGTGATAACTTCGTTTGATCTTATTAATCATTTGTATGCAACCATGCAGGTGGCTTCATTGATTCATGTCTTGGCCGCAAGAAATCTTCACTCTGATAACTTATCAAATGATTGTAACCTGGTGTCACTGCAACATAACTAGCAATTGTTGCAAAATAAAAAGTCTACTCAAGTTAATTACTATAGTAAATTATAATGTATTTGGCAAATCAAGAATATTGTTGTAATGAGGAATATTTGATTATGCATCTGAAAGAAAGTTACAAAATTCAGTATGGTGACGACGCCTATCAACGTTGCCCTATATTGTCCCTATAAATATAGTGATAAAATACTATAGAAAAGTTTCACTCCACTTGCACTAGAAACACACCCTACAAAAAGAAAATAAAGGAAACAGCATTTATTGTGAATAATGGAGATGTATTTAGTCAGCAAAGTATTGAATTGAGAAACACGTGGAAACCTTTAACAAAAAAGGAACACAATGTTTGCAAAGTGACAATAAACTAAAACCCATTAAAATGTGCACGGTCAATCACGAGAGACCTTGGATGCCATTGGTCGTGCTAGGAGCAGTACTGCATACTACATATACTACCAAATTTTTTCCAGTTTTCACTTTTACTTCATCTGAAGATGGGAGCAGATGTCAAGCTCCTGAAATGTCATGTAAAGTTGGTCTTTAGAAATCTACTGTGTTCTTTTGTGTCTTCATAGTTGTGTCGCCTAGTCTGTGACGTCGTCGTTATTCTGTCTTGTGTCCTTTATTGTCTTCATCCCGGCATTGTCCGTGCTGTCTTAGTTGTGGTGTCCTGAATTCTACAGATTATTTTGTTTTGTATTTCGAGTTTTATTTTTGGATGTTGATTTTATTTTCCTTTATTTGTTGTTGATTGATTCCTCATGGGATATTTTGTCTGCTGCTGTTTTGGCTTGTGAGTGTGTTGACTACGGCCAAACTATGCTTGTTTTCTAAATTTTTCATTTTTCGTTTGTTTTTTATTAGTCTGATTGTAAGATTTCTGGGACAACGTAAATTTGCAATGGTGTTTGTCCACAATAGTACAGTACATTGCTCAGTTATGAATCGAGATGATATAATTAATAAGGTACTAGTGATGTGTACCAGCAACATGGCAGCAATACGATTATAGTTGTATTGAGGTTTGTTTAGTATTATAACACCCAGATGTTTGTAACTGTATTTGTTTCTAATGTTACGTCCTATGAGACAATTTTTGACAATGTACAGATTGTGGTGGTACCAGTATCACACAAATACAGTGTAGTCAGCGGAAGCACACTTTATCTCAGGGGTTATGCACGTGGGTGTCGTGCAAGGGAGCTGTCATTCTCAAAGAAATTCATACTCAGGTTTTATGTTCCGGCACCTTCAGTTTATTGCGTACTGCTTTTAATCACAAATGAAACAAAAAAAACTTTCAATGTCTATAAGTTACATCATGCAGTCTTACCTAGCAAGTTATATTATATGAAGACACTAGGGCAAGAAAGAAAATAGAAATTAAAGTGATAAAATGAACAAATTAGTGTCAGAAATTCATTAACAAGACATTTATTAACATGATGCATTAAGGTATGCAGAATTACAAATTTAGGCGACAATGTTGCTGAAATATGGAATGACAATGTACAAAATAATTAAGTGAAAGCGCTAAATGTCGGCAATCAGCCGCTTCAATAACCTTATAATCCAATACACAAAATTAGCGCTCAACAGTGAAACGGTAACATTATTCACAATTTTGGACTTCCTTTTTTAAGGAATGAAACCTTCTGAAGAAGGCATACTTGAAGGCACAGCGCCATTAAACCAATGAATACTCTATGCCTAAATGCAGCTTCGCAACGCATGTAAGCAAACTCCAGTGAACTACGTCTCCAAAAGTCAACATAGAGAAAATACAGAAAACTTGATTCAAATTCAAAATCACTCGTCGCGGCATGAGTACACCTCGTGTACCAAAATGTCGACACTGCTCATGTCACAACGGTGTTTCGGTTACAAAATCCGCTAATTACAAAAATACTTAAATCTGACATAATTTCGATGGCGGAGCCTAAATAACAATTTGGACAAGGCTAATAAGTGAAATATCAATTACCATACATGACGGTGGCAGCCTCCACACGCCGCGTGGGGATCAAGTCCCTGCTAAACATACCTATGGAGTTAACTTACATGTGTGTGCCCAGGTGAACTGCCTCCGAACAGAGCTGATAAGGAAGAGACCTCTAGCACACACGACCACTAGCCTGGCCAGGGCTCATCGCCGCACATGCGTCGAGGAAAGGAGAGGGGAGGCAAAGAACACACTACATGGAACAAGGAAAAGGGGATACCGATCAGCGCCGCACCCGCCGCCGATGACCATGGTCAGTTTATAAATCTTACTGACGTCGCAAGCGCCACCGAAACACAAGGCACTCCTTGCAATCTGCTATGTGCAAAGACAAAAACTAGAAAATTAACAACAATAACAATTATTGCTGGTTAGTCGCATGTCCGCGTGCTGAGAACAGGTTGTAAGAAAAATAGAGACTTCAATTAAGGGCGCCGTCTACTAGAATCGTGAAGAGGCGCGCAGACCTTTAACAATCCTGATTTCATTCGAAAACCATTCAACATGTTGTCACGCGGTTAGGCTACGAAAAGCATTTAAGGTTCTTAGTACAGGTCTATAATATTGCCATTAACTGTTATCGTTCCTAACAAGTATTTTTTTGAGTGTGAAAGTGACCAAATCGGGACTTTTGACGCTGATTTTTATGTAAGAGTAATCCTTTTCACGATATTCTGAATATTATAGACCTGTAGAGCGACTCTTTCCCTTTCGTCGCGTAAGATAAAATTATAGTGCCTTCGCTTAAAGTCTCAATGTCCACGAGGGATTACTAAAGCATTGTTCGGTGTTAGAACACGCCCGTAAGGTGCTGCCGCCATCCTTCCTCTTCCACTTTGAACCTTCCTCCCTCGCAAGTCTCGTGTTTGGAAGGAAGGTTAAAAATGGAAGTGATAGTACGCCGTGCGCGGTACCAGTATCGTTGCTGATGCGGCCGCCACACTGCTAACCTAATCTGCGGGAGATAAGCGCGCATGGATCTCGTACGTATTGGATTTCCAGCGCCGTCGCCCACCTTCTTACACATTGTCGCGCTACTAAAAGAATACGTTTGTATGTACCGATTGAAACATTTGTAAGCAAATGAATTGAATGAAATAAACGACTAATTCCAGAGTATACCAAACGTTTCGTAGTAAAATTTGTAAAGTTGCGAGGTTGTAGACATCATAGCATTCCTTGAATATTTAAGTCTGCTGACTCATGTGGATATGTTATTTGTCGCGTTCATTTCAGTTTGCCCTGCTTGTGAAATTGTGTGAATATGTTAAACATGTATAATATTGCATTTATCGCATTATGTGGGACAGTACTGCAAAATAAGAGGAATAAATATTTTATTGAGGGTTATAACTGTTTTTATTGCAATTAGAAACTTCTATAAACGAATTGACTTGAGTATTTGTAAGTTGATTTAATATAATTTATTTAATATTACAGCTTAGAAACGAGAATAAATATTTTATTCCTTGTTGGGGAGACAGTAAATGTTTCGTGTTCAAGTTGATAAAACACAGTAGCCTACTGCTATCAGATAAAAAATGTAATGTCATCTTGTTGCCGACTAATAGGTCTACAACTCGTTTTCTAAAGAAACTGATAAAGCTCCCAGTGACGATCCCGCTTATTTGGCTTGCAGAAAACTCAATATCAGACAGTTCAAATTCTTTGGTAAAATTATTAAGTATGTAGTGTACTAATTTCGTAGTCAATATCTAGTTACATTTATTTGTTTACAAAACACGTTTATTAAATTCCAGATAATATTTTAAAAGTTATTCGCAAAATTCCATATATTTGCAAGTTTAAGGCGCTCATTACCTGTAAGGTAAAATGCAGAGTTAAAATTCGACATGCGCACACCGCAGATTTAAAGACGTGTATTTATAACTATCAGATATTTTGATAAATCAAACAGTAGTAGATGACTCTAAAGGACCTAAGGCAAAGGTGAGATTGTAGATGGACAGCAAAGAAGTGTGGGCGTGAACAAATAAAACGTCGGCATTCACGTGTAAGCTATATTTCCAATATTTTTGGCTGTTGGCTAACACTGCCATTTAAATCATGACGTATTTTAAGTAATACATATAAATATTGCAAACTATTTTGTTTTAAATCCCCTGAATAGGAACAGACGAGTGTAAAAACATTTAATTTTGAAAACATGTAATGTAAAACGTTTTCACAATAAAATATATTTGCGCGGACCGCTATTTCCAGCTCACTTACGTTATTTATAGCATACTATTGATTTAGCAGGAGATTTGAGATAATTTCATACAATAATTTGACGAGACATGCATCGGTTTTAATGGCTGCTAAATAACAAAAAAGGACTTCAGTTCTACTGAAAGAAATACGTATTTGCTTCGAAATATGTATAAGTAGATTTAATGGACTAACACTAGCTTATTATAGTGAGAGTTTTTACATAAATGAGTCAGTATTATGAACAGAGAAAGTACTCTTCCCTTCCAGGATGTATGTTTTCATATCATGCAGAATCATATACATATGTTTATGTAATTGAAAATACAATGTAAAATTGAAATAAATATTTAAATTTCGGTACGTGAGATATTTCTATATTAAGGTGTTTTCCTTTCTTACTGTGTGTGAATGAAACAGTAAACCTCGTCCACCTACGATACATACATCACATTAAATAATTTTATACGTATACAATTTAACAATGTGAATTAAAATGTGTATTCTTATCAATATTAAAACCATAGTTGTTACTTTATATTATAGTTATCCAATATCTCAGTTTTCTACGTTTAGTAAACAATAGGGCAATCCTAAAAAAACGATTACGTTCTAGGGTATTAAGTATAGGGTCCATTGTACGATTAGATTCAATTACTTCAGTGAAGCGCCTTGGCATAGTCTACAAGGCATCTAAAGTTGCCCTCACTCCTAGAAAGTTCCTCCCAAACTTTAATAATTACGTTCTAAAGAGCGTCTTGTGAGTTTGGTGGCGGGACTGACCACATTCTTGTCACTGTGCGTTTAAATATTGCCCAAACATCATCGATTGGTTAGAAATTTGATCTACTGGGCAATAAAGAAAGTCGATATCTGGATGGCTTGAAAATAATTTCTGTATACGTAGAATTGTGTAAATGAGAGAAATATTTTCTTAAACTGGACCACTCCGCAGTATTACGTATTGAGACACTTGGAACCATTATATAATTCATGATGTATATATATATATATATATATATATATATATAATGTGTGCGTGCTATAAAGATGATTCGATTGACTAACCATGCTCCGTATAAAGACATCAAGCTCTGTCATGCAACAGGAACACTTCCAACACTAAGACTAGTTGAAATATAACGTGCATCATGTCACTTTCCCTTAGGCCTAGATACTAATACAGATCGTTATTAGCCGATGTGTATTATTGTACGTTGCCGAAGATACCCGAAGTGGGACTTAGAATTCTGGCCTGTACAGAGGTGAAATTTTTTATGATTTGCCAACTGTACTTACACTGTAAATTATTTAATTGTATTTAGTTATTTGGCTTTTGCGGCTAACATGCCGGTGTAACAAGCATATTTTGACTTCTATGGGCTGTTTCAGGAAAACTAAGGTAGATATAATAATACTTATAAGAGAAAAATTTACTCTGAGGAACGTCTACAAAACAAATTTTGTTTCGTAAAAATATAAAATTATTGTTTTCTCATACTTGAACGACCTTATTTTAAATTAGTAGGGAACCTATATTGATAAAATTTTATAGGATATATTAGTTTTTCAATATAACTAGAGGAACCAATTCTTAAAATAAAAGTTAAAATTTTTATTCTGTAATAATAGTTTATCTCAACATGTGATAGTTTTCATTGTGCTGTGCAAACACATTGTTTTAGTAGTCATTGTCATATGAACTTTTTTAATAAATTCAGATTGAAACAAAAATTTACCTTTTTTTTGTGTTTTGAAAGTTATAATTTTTTATACACAATATATCGTATTTCAGGAGATGGTGACAGCAGTATAATGAATAAGTTGTTGAAAGCTCAGCCATATGGTCCAAGCGTTACTATCACTAAAATTGAATGTAGTAATCACATACTGCGAAGGATTCGCGGTATCGCACAAAACACAAAAAAAAAATGAAAATGGTCCCGTTTCTCCTGTTCTGCGAAAGGCAGTATCTGACAGACAACTTCGTCTTCGATCGGCCGTGACTGGCGCTATTCATCACAGGTATGCTCAAAATGATTTACCAACCGACAAAAAAAATAGAAGAACTGAAACGTGATATTTATAATGGACCATACCACGTATTTGATGAGCATACAGGATGCAAGTCAAGAGGTAATTTCTGCAGTGGTTCTAAGGAGGAAGAAGAAAACCTTGTACCATCTCTAAAGAAAGCAGGGATATAGCAGCTCGATATATTGTTGCGCATTATGCTGTAAGTCTTTTACACAACATCAATACCAATGCAGCAGAGTCTTTCAATAATGTTGTCTGCAAGTACATTTCTAGTAAGCGAGTAAATTTTTCTTTGAGAGGAGGTTATCAAACCAGAAGTGACTTGTCTGTAATTGCTTACAACTCGGGCCGTCAAACGCAGTAATTTATTCATAAAGGATTAACAAATCACAGTCCTGGAAATATTACTAAAGTTCACATACAGTATAGGGAACGTTCAGCCGAGAAAAGAAAGCGCAGGAGAATAGACAACCCACAAAAATCGAAACGCAGGAAGTTACAGATGTCAGGTCCTGACAGCGAGTATATATTGAAGTTCTGTATTATTTGAAATGCAGTCTTGTAATACCTCGAAACTGCCCCTTAATCTGAGATCCTGTGATCTAGGATTAAATGTGATCCTGAGATCATTGTATAGAACGAACCGCAATTGGGTTCAAGCATTCTGGGTTTACTT
>PNEQ01095022.1:21041-32859 GCA_003012365.1 Medauroidea extradentata
GGGGGCCCCCCCCCCCCCCACCTTCTAAAAGTACATTGTCAGTGTTTGTATATAATGATCACCACTTTTTTTTCCAGCCAAAGTAGTTTTTCATTGCGAGGGCCAAAATAGCACTACTATGCACCTGAAAATTCAAAATTTTCCCAGCAGAGAACCAACGCACCCCCGCCCCGCTCAAAAGGAGTGATCTGTTTTATTTTATAAAATCCATCTTAGCCACAATATATTAGGAAAATGTACATAGGGAAATATAACATTTTGGTGTTTAGAATACTTAATGTTTAGTTACGAAAACGGCTAAAATAGCAGTCTTTTCAACCTTAAAATTTAAAATTTCCCCGGGGAAGGAACTCCCGGACCACCCTCCCACTTTAAAGTTATGCTTTGTATTCCTTATTAAATTCGTCTCCTTTAGCCACAAAAAATCTGAAAAATTTTACATTAAAAAATAATAACATTTTACCTGTTGAATATTCAACATTCAGTACAACATTTAATTAAGAAAACTGCAAAAAATACACCATGTTACACCTTGAAATCCAAAGAATTACGGGGGGACGGCGCCTGGATCCCCCCTGTAATGGAATGGTTGGTGGTCCCTTCATAATATTCCTAAGACAACTCTCCCCCCTTTTTTTTTTTTCGTTTCGTAAATCCTAGCTGTGCCACTGAAATTCTGAGACTACAGTATTCGTCAAAGGAAATTATTTACGATAGCAGAAAGTGTAAATAGTTATTTTACCTTAGCAAGCGCGATTTAATGTAGCAATAATTTTTTAAATGTTAAATTAACAATTTCACCCCAACCCACGATATAAATATTATATTACTATGTAGGAATTCATTATGTAGCCAACTTTTAAATGTGTGTTATTGGAAAAAATGTAACACATAATAAATGTTGTATTGTCATTTAATTTTTATGATTTACAGTTTATTTAAAGAAATATTTTAATTATATACATAAGCCAAAAGCTAACGAATATATAACTTAATTGTAGAATAGTGTATTAATGTTCGGTAAATTCCATTTTTCGCCATCCATTGTCTCTTTTGACAACCAAAACAATCTTTCATGATTCATAAACGTCTATGATAACTGCAAGTAACATTAATATTGGCCTAATGCGATGTGCAGTACAATGTTGACTATCTTAAACAAAAATGTTTATTATCTAATTAAAAATATAGTGGTTTAAAGGCATTTAAATTTAATTTTAAAAAATTCTACGTTTTAAGTATTTCTGGCAGTAAGCAATCCCATACATATTTTTTTATGAATCGTGTTCCCCTTACGCAGCGCATAACCTCAACAACAATATACGAACCAAGATTAACATTTTGAGTCACCGAAATTCGGTGATTTTGAAGCATTCGGTTCAATCGTTTGTGAAACCGGCACTTAATAGTGTAAACGTGTTGAACATTAAATTATATACGTACATTGGTTTTCAAGGTATTAACTATGTTTTGAATTTAGATTTTTTTGCTATGTTCGGATACTTTGAAAATAATAGTGTAGATAATGTGTTATTAGCGCTGAACTCCATAATGCAAACTGAAAGTGCTTCAATGAATCCAACAATACTCGCAATTAATTTGTTATGTTTTTATGATCTTAAATTTTTTCATTTTGTATATTTGTATATTGTCTGTTTGAGATTGAACTGTTATTTAAAGTATATTATACTGTGCTAATGTAAATGTTTTTTTAATTATATATAAATATATTATTAATATATATTCATTTGTATTATTGCTACATCGAGCAATATGTATAGAATTTAGACATCATGCTGTATTATCGCTAATAGATCTAAAATTATTACTTTTTAATTTGCGCTCATATGTTATGTTAAACTTTGTAGACCAAAACCATTACCTTATACTGTCGAGGTTCTCATCTACCTGCGCTCAAACCGCGTTGCAGCGTGTTGCGAATAGTCATTTTTCAAACACAGCCAACCTAGATAAGAACCTTAAAAAAATGTACTGTTTCAGCTATAGATACTGAACAACACTTTAATATTATTAGAATAAATATGTAACTGTTTTTATTTAACATATTATTCGTTAATTGTTAAGTAGACCTTACAAATGTTTTGTTTGCGCTGTCATCGAAAAGTTGAATATTTTTACTGCACTCACAACGCCAAGTTTGTAGAGTAAAGCTGGTAGCTTGATAATCTGTAACGACGGTTGTTATCTATTTGGGAAGATGGAGTTTGAAACGTAAGGAGCTATGTGACCTTCATTAGCTATCTTCCTCTCTACTCCTCCCACTTCTTTTGTCAGCTCATCTGTATGTGGGGAGAAACAGAGGGGAAGGAATTCACACCCGTAGTTAGGAACACTGCCACCAGCCACAATCAAAACGAAATACGTCCGTTGACGCTGGGCATGAATTCCCACGGTTCCGCCCGGCGCCCTTAAGCATCAATAAAGTCCACGTGGCCGTAGGCCACAACCTGCCCGAGCTACATCTTACGCGCCTTCTTATTTGCACAGCTACTGCAACACAATATTTCACCGAAGAAAGCTAACACAAGAAGAAGGCCGAGGCCTGATTGTCTGTCGTTAAGGTGCTGCCCAAACGTGGTTCACAGCCTTAGAATCATGGAAAATAAAATGGCGTCCTTCTGGGAATGATCTTGGTAGTGAAACTTTTTATTTTATTTTGGGTGCAAGAATAAAGATTAATATATCCAAATTGTTTTAAGTTCCAGAAGTTTATCAAGTAGACTCACATTCTTCATAACACGTAAAAAATATAATAATAAATAACAGGATTGAGATATAAATATTCGGCACTCACTTCCTTAGATGTTACCTAACATCCATTGCTCGTTGTCCCTCTCTACGAGCCTGTCTGACTGTAAGCCACCTTAGCATTCTTCAACTCAAATCAAGAAAATTTAAATAAACAGAGTTACAATGATTTTACATGAAAAATATACTTAAATAAATTCCATAAAATCACATGCTGATTCAAATGAGTCCAAGCCCTATTAGTTTATCTCGAAGTTTAATACCCATGTGGAATTTTGTACTCTTATACTTACAGTTATTCTTCTGTGTTACACGTACAATAACTAACAATGTTATAATGGAACATAATTGCTATTTTATTTTTGCACCCCGAGCAGTAGTTTAGTTACCAATAGTGAAACTGACTCACGGCTCACCGCTGCTAATCATACTCTATATTTACTATTTACTTAGTTTAAGCAACAGTGCTGCTTTAGCAAGCTTTACAACATACATGAAATCTTCCTTTAAAGACAGTGAATTAAGAATTATAGGAAAGAATCTCAGTCTGACTCAATAGAGGGTCTTGTTTGTAACATTGTCCACCTCCTTCAACATTGTGTAAGTATTTTAGCCCCTATATAAGTCTTAATTCTTTACTTCTAGAAGTACCAACTGTAAGTATATGTGATTTTCATAATTACTTTTTCAATTTGTGTAGAATGAGCACCTCATTGTTCAATGTAAGTGAATTCCAATGCAGTTTGATATTTCTTCCCATGATGCTCAATATCAAACCTATATTACAACACTGTACACTTTCACAACAACAGTTCAATGTTGTGTGTATGTAATTATGGTTCAACTCGTGTGTTGTGTTTCCTTGATCATCCTCAAATTGCATCTACTTGGCAGATCTAAACATGTATTTGCTCTTATGATTTAAAATTGCTTAAGTTGATTTATTTTTGTGTGAGTCAAAATGTCAACATATCAATTGTGGTGATAAAAGCAGAATATTCAGCTTGTCTGATGAAATGTTGTGTCTGTTGGAAATAATGAATGGATCCTACCTATACATTCATGTTTTTCACGAATATTATAATTATTTATTTTACCAGTCTTTTTTCCTCCTTGTACTCCTTTCTTCATCATCAGGGTTCTGTTTTCCACACTAGGGTTTCTTGTCATCTAGAAATGTGTAGCTTAAAATAATATTTTTACAAACATGTCATTTAAATAAGTTACAAGTCTAATAAATTTATATAAGTTAAAGTCACTATTGCAACACATTTGTTCCGAATTCAGAAACGAGTTAATTTATTTTTGACGTGCCGTACGACTTTTTCAGATGACCATCTGTTAATATTGAAAAAAATTATTGTGTGTTAACGAATTTAAGCCTTCATTGAAATAATGTGGGCATGCCAACTTCTTTAGAATCCATCAAAAGTTGCAATAGCTGGGGAATAAACATACATAAATATTTATCAAGAAATTGTCTTTTTTACATTTTAAACATAAATGGGTGGATGAGCCAGCCATATAGCACTACTTTGATTGTCAAATATTATGAGATTCATTTGATTGATTTACTAGAAAATTTCTGCAACACAGCATATGCTCACAAAACAGTAGGCAGAAAATTATGTATTGCTCTTTGAGGTTAGCAATTAAATTTGCAGGATTAAAACAATGCTTTAAATTTGTTTGGATTACAGCATATTTACCTAAATTATATTAAAAGAACATAATTTTAAACATAAAGATGCAATTAATTTCACGAATAATTTTTAAAGCTAGCATTGTACCAGTTGTCTGCCGGAAATTGTACGACAGAAATTTTTTGGGTTTCCTAGATTTGGTACAAGAAATTAATTATTTTGATTTGGCTCGATCTTTGAAAACTGCTAGAAGAATAATATTTTAAATTTTATGTTTTAAAAGTATTTTGTTAGCATAGAAAATTTGGTTTAATTCAGTTGAATGATTCCTATGAGCAAACACAGCATACTGAATGTTAAAATTATCACAATTTTTAAAATAACAATTCTGAATTGTAGGAAGCTATGGAAAGTAAATTAAGTAAACTGAGTTCAGAGAAATTCTGTTTGTGGTGTATAATTTTTTTCCCAGAAATACACACTTTGGCATCATAGGACGTTATGTAAATTTATTTTAAAAAACAATCGGCCATGGGCGATGGTTGCAGATGTAGGCCAACACTTTTTTTTTAGATATCTATATTTAGTACGTGTTACTTTGTGATATAAAAAAATCACTCAAAATGTATATATTTAATTACTATATGTGAATATATAATAAAGAAAATGTTGAAAAACCGGTAGAAATTTTAACTTCCAGTAAGCAAAAATTTCATTCACCGTTAATTATTCTAGCTTTTTATATGCTTACATGTTACCATTTAAAACAGACATGGATGGTTCAGAGCACAAGTAGACCAAGTCCATTTTCAGTAAATTTTCTCGTTATGTGTGCAATGCATGTTGGAGATGTAAGTATGATCAGTATTTAACTTTATACCTCATATTAAATTGTGACATTATACATTACCAGTTTTTGTCCCCTGGAATTGTTTATGCCCAAAACACTTAAAGCTTGTGTTAATCATCACTAAAATTAATGGACTTGGTATAGTTTTGCTCTGAACCCTCCACTTAAAAGTCTCATTTAGCTGCCTATTATGGAGTTCCTGTAAATAGCTACAAATAGATTTCATTACAACAAAGAAAGGACCAATGCTGTAAAGTTAAAATTTTTAGGCTCAAATGTGCAGAGAATTGATAATTATACTGTGATCACTGAAAGTGGGCATAAATCATATTTGCATGATTTTTAACTAAGAATGAGTCTCATATGTTTTCATCACAGTAGGTAAATTTTATATATTGCATTGCATGCTTAGATTTTTAGTTTCACTTGCACATTGACAAAATTTTCCCATAATGTTGTCTGTTAGTCTGTTTCTTCATATTCTTGTTGCACATTTTCTCTCGACAATAAATTATATATCAGTGGCTGAGTAGAGTGCAAGTAACATCAGTACACAATAGGGCATTTCAAAATTAATTTATTTTTCCTTTATCAGAACAGTCACTTTATTTGGTAATAATTTCATTTATTAATTTTTTATTTGTTTATTTTTATGTAACTTTCTGTTTTAGGAGAATCCTTTCCAGTTCGCCCTCCTTCTGTTACTACTCTGACATCAACCAGCAGTTCCATCACATCAAGTGTACCAGACACAGAGAGTATGATTTTATAATATCTTTAACTACATATTGAATTAACGGCAAATTTAAAAAAAAATTTATTTTGGTATTTAGGTAATAAGTATCAAAGAATGCATTCAAAGTTGAATATTAAAAAAGTGTCCAAACCTTAAATTTGTCCTTCTTACAAGTGACAACTTCTGACTCATGGCTGTATTACTTCGACAGTGTGATTTATGCTACCAGAATAGATAACATTAATTTTATTATTTAAGTTTATGTTTAAAATAGGTAAGCCGGCCAATTTTAAGTAGTTGTATATTTATAGAAAACTAGGTTAGCTCAAGTATAAATATTTTCAGTTAAATTTTTATTTATTTTTTGTTATTGTAGTTAATTTTGAAATGTTTTTCATAGTAATGTTCAGTGTAGTATAATTTAATTTTTTTCATTAGTTTTAAACATTTTCGTTTGTTCAGAGATGTAAAACCATGTTTTCAGAATTACGTGCATTATGAAAACAATATAATAGATGTAAAATTCTTTCAGAATTACTTCATTATATTTTATTAGTCTTGTTTAATATAATATTTAATTTTAGATGATGGTAGTTTTTACAGTGTAAGTTTGTCTGATTTTTTGACAGTTCTCTTCAGATAAACATGCTTAACAACCTTGTTCTGTTGATCTTTATAAGCCATCTAAATTCCGTGGCTAAAACAGGGTCTCTGCAATTCTATTTACAGACATTTCTTAGTAGAAAAATGTCAAAATTAATCACACTGTACAGACTATTTGCAAACACCACATTCTCATATATAGCAGAAAATGTATGTAGTCTGTACGGTATAAGTTTTCCTGATTTTTACATTTCTCTTCTGAGAAAAATTTCTGGCACTCCATTCTGTTGGCCTTTAAACGATTCTAACATCCTGGAAAAACAGGTTCTCTCCAATCTTGTTCAAAATGCTTTTCTCAGAAGAAAAATATCTAAACTAGGCAAACATGTGCTTTGCAGACTGTAATATACTTTTCAATAAGAACCCTGAATATTGATGTTATTCAGGGTAACATGTAAATGAAGGTAATATGTTTACATAAATAAGAAAAACACAACAAATCCCTCTTCAAGCCTACAATGCTTGCAATTTTTTCACTGTGACTACATAGTGTAACTGATTCTTCTTTCTCCTCTCTGTTCTACAAGTCTTGGTTCGTTACGTCCACTGTCACATAAATGTTAGAGTCATTCATTCTAATATCACATTTGGATTTCTACCAATCAAAAGACTGTACTTGAAGTTCTGTGTTGGCTGCATCTGGCTGCAATGTAGAAACTTCAATGATGATAGAAAATCAAGCCTTCTTAAAGAACACAGTAAACTCCCGATTACCTGTGTTAATTAGTGGTGCGCCTCGCACGGATAGTCGCGAAGCATGGATAATCCGAAAATAGAAATATTTTAGTATAGAAATGTAAAAAGAAGTAAATAATTAACTGAAATACCACAATGAGTAATAGTTTTACCTTCAAATAATGTATTTCACAACCTTTTCACCAAAATAAATAAAAGTATGTCTGGGGTGCACTGTAAAAATGAGAAAAATGATGTTGAAATTTAGTTAGGCCACTCTTGCACGATCTCCTTAATCCATTCATGCCCGCAGGAGTTGACACTTTTACGTTCCATAAAGGTTTTTTTTTTTACACAAATTTTGGCTTTTACAGTATTCGAAGTCGCTCGATAATCCAAAAACCGGTTATTCGGTGGATGGATAATTGGGAGTTTACTGTAATAATTGTATCTGCTGGAACTTTCAGACTATATAATGCAGAGCATTAAGACTGCTAATGTGCAAATTAGCTTGATCCTGTCCTGAATATAGCATTTTGAGGACCTTCTAATATAAATGTTGCTTTCTGTACAAAATAATGCTGAGCCAATACACATATTTACAGATACCAATTTATCTTTTTTTATTATAACCATTAACCGATGCTGATAAATAAAGAAAGTTGGGGATTGTTGTAATATGTTGACCTTGTAGCAAATTATATATAACAATACTAGTGATGTTGCAATGTGTATTCCTAAAGTTATGTAAGGTATATAAGGTATTTTTCTCAGGATTCTTAAAGTGATCAACTGTAAAATAATCTAACTGTTTGCATATATATGTTAGAATTACTGCAACTTAAGAATGTGTTAACCTTAGTGTAGGACCCATCACATATCCTGTTCTTACCATCACTGTAGAATACTCCTAGAAACAACATGCATATGCACCCTTGTTGTGGCATGCATTTACCAATAAAACCAGTATATTCATAAGACTAAGAAATTAATTTTAGTGTTGAAATGGCTGTGGAAAATATTATATTTCACCTAGCCAGGCTGATACCCTTTGCGTGTAACACTCAAGAGTGTTCATATCCTTCAGTAAAAGAAAAATAAATTTATTAAATGATCAGTACGCTGCTCCCTTGCTTATCGGACCTGGTTGGGGACAAATCGGTTAAATTTTTTGAATAGTTTGCATAGATAAATTAAAATTTTCATTGGTAAACAAGTTAGGTATGTACAGTAGAATCCCACAGTAGCAAGAACTCTGTTATAAAAATGTATTTTCAATTAGCCATTTATTCCATTAAAACTTGTAATTTTATCAGAAGAAATAAGTTGTGTGGTGACATCGTGTGAAGCAGACTTGCAACAACATTTGTGATCATGTGAAGTACGTTTTTGTTATCTGCGGTAGCTATACCACCTCCAGCTTGCCCCCCTTACCCTCTTTCCTTGTACTACTAGCCACTGGGACGACTTCAATACGTTCTTCCGGCTTACAGACTCGACCCTCTTCCCATCTCAAGCAAGTATGTTTCTCTCGAAATAAAGTAGCACCATTTTTCATGCGAGCATGTTCTGTATTTCTGTAGTAATTCACGGTCATTGTGATTTCATCTTCATCTTGTATTTTCTGCTTTTGTTTATTGATAACGATTTTTGATTATGATTTGTAACTATGATTTTTTGTTATGAGTCTTTGTAGGACTCTGGATTACTGCTTCGGGTTATGATTATCTACGACCTACATAATATTTTGAATGCTGATTTTCGACGTAAATTTTTACATGATGATCAGCAAAAGGGAAACTGTATCTTGCTACCAAGTATAAAATTATCCGCCCGCCAGGCTGATGCTTCTGTGGTTCCACCACCCGTGCGATCAATCAGGACTCTACGTGAAATGTTCAGACAGGGAGAAGAGACTAGTTATCTTCCTTGCTTTGTGAAGGCGAAATGCAGTGTCCGAGATAACTTGTCACTGTTGAAAATAACTTTTGGCGATAAACACGGATGTGGTCAAGGCTTCAGGACAGCCAAAAATCCTGTAAAATCTGACACTGGACCCCTGTGTTTTATCACAGTAAAAGACGATGCATCCTTTTTAACTGTGTAAATGAAGCTAAAATAAGACCATCAGTTAACAAATATGTGTGAGCTTCAACATTTCTCTGAATAAATTAAACTATATTCTCAAAAAGTGTAAACTGTCAGCCTGCTTGTAAAATTATAATACAGTCGTAGATAAGAGTATCATATATAATATGGTAGTTTGTAGTCATTTTAATTTTGCATTAGTACTACATTGTGCATAGGCAGGAGTGTAAATGTTATTGCTAGGTCCTGATGACATGCCAGTGTGTTGATCAGCAGTTGTGCGAACTCTAGTTCCAGCCAAGCAGCAGTGACATGGACTCATGATCTTAAGTTCGAGGCTAAGAACACAACTGTGCACTTTTTCTAGAGCAAGGTGTTGGTTTTGGATTTGGCAGAGGGAGGGATGCAGTTGCTGCTAGACAGTAGGGTAGAGGGGTGGGAGGGTAGTCTGATTGCAAACAAGTTGATGTCATGCCTAGAAAGTTGCAGAGTTCCTGCCTGCCGTTCACATGTTCTTATGTTTGCATAAACCCTGCGCACCATTAATATGAGCATATGTTTACAGAATTTTGTACAAAATCTCCGCTGTGAACGGTCTAATTTTACACAATATTGTTTCAAAATGCTGCATTGGTACGAAAGTGAACTCATTAATAAAAGAGGCCTAATGTGTTGTGAGATGCTTGCAAGTTGCGTATGATTATATTTGTTCCAAGACTAGCTATTAAAATTTGGTTTGGTGTGTACATACAATGGAGGGGCAGCTGTCAAGCTGCGAGAAGCTGCAGTGGGCAAGTGACTGATTACGAGATAATGCTGTGTTGGCCAAGTTGCACTGTCAGGTTTTCAGTTCGTTTTGATAGGTTCAACATACTTTTTGTATATCATCGTGTTATGTGCAGTCGCCCAAGGAGTGTATGAGCTAGGACAACATGTGAAGTTTCAAGTTCCCGCCATGAATTATAGTAATGTTCGGAGCCGCTGTGTGTGCTGCCGTCCTTTTGGCCTTCTGCTATTTCCTTCTTTCCCCTACTCACGTGTGCGCGCACCCTTCCCCTTCCCTTACCTTCTCTGCTGCCTTCCTTCGTTATCTGCAGGGTCCCACCAGCCAGTCGCTTGCGTGGCTGAGGTGGGCTCTTATCAGTTGTTAGTTGGTGCCAGCTGGAATGATGGTAAGTCAACTACGCCATTGGATATGATCTTTTCCGGCTTGGATAGGTCCTCGCCCTCCGTACATTTCTATGATTTAATTGTAATCAATAAATTTGTCTTGACTTGTGTCCCATGTGAAACCAGCATTTAGTACAATACAGAGATTATTCAGAGTCAGAGATTTACTTGTAACAACAGCAGATCCTCGCCCGTAACCGGTGATGTCAGATGTACCCAACTCCCCTTCTCCGTTCACTGTTTGACTCCCCGTAGCTATTGTATCATGCCAGGGTGTGGTTTGGGGACCGCACACAGTACAATTGTAAAGAAAGCATGCCATCCTGCTTAAGTAAACTATGGTTTAATTATTACAACAAGTTTTTGCTATTAAATGGGTTTCAACACAATTTTAGTGCAATTTTTAGGCATTTTTTATACATCACATCTGGCCCAATTCAGTTATACCGAGAACACAGCTATAATGAGGACCAAACCTAAACCCTTGAACCTTGCTATAATGGGAATCTACTGTATGTATTAAGGTAATATGTATGTACAGGTAACATAGTGCGCATACATGCATAACATTAAAAGAATTTTGTTTTATCCTGTATGTAAGTATTGTGGCGTATCAAATACGACACAACTTAAATAGCAAGCATATTAAATTTTTATATGTAAATTTTTCCTAAATTCAGGCAAAATAATTTTTTTGCATAGTTATCAACGTCAGAAAATTCGCTTTCATTTACAGCTATTCATTCTTGTTACATTAGTTCGAGCCAATCTTAGTCGCACTACAGTTTTTTTTTTCTCTCATAGCAGGATGTAGGCTGCTGTGTTTTGTATTCCTCTGTCAGTTGTTCTGTCGTACCTCCGTCTTCATGCCACATGCTGCTGCCGTTGCAGTGCGTGATTTCTGTATTTCACAGCGTGATTTCGATGCAGTTTAGCGATTCTGATCACGTGATTGTTGCATGCTACTGTGTTTCAATGCGCACTTTGCCTATGTTGATACTTTTGTTAACTATTTTTTATGCTCGTTTGTTCAACGTTTCTGCAGCTTCTTCTATTGCATTTCTTAACACTTTGCTGTCAACCACCACATCGTCAAGATGAGTGTGTTTGGTGTTCCTGCATTTTTGGCAGATCTTAACACTTAAGTTGCCATTATTTATCTTTCTACATAATGTAGCTAATCAATGTGTTGTAAAGTAGTAAACCTGTAGTGCTACATTTTCT
>PNEQ01095023.1:0-68931 GCA_003012365.1 Medauroidea extradentata
CGAAGAGGAGGTGCGCGACGGGAGTCGAACAGAAGACCTCAAGAGTGAAGACAGCGGTGCACTCGGGGTGCTGCGCAGCACATGGTGAGCCATCACCACTTCGGACTGATAAGGTTGTACATTGACATTATTAGAAATACTGTTGATTGGATATATGACTGAATTTTATTGTGATTTATAGTGTTTAATTAATTGATGGCAGACTTTTCTTGTGCTTTAATTGTCAAAGTTAATTAACGTGTCTGTGACACAGGAGTAATTGTGTGCATAACTAATTGTGTTGTGAGAGTTCTAGTTGATTATTGTTTTGTGTATTTCGTAGCTTTGTGAGTTTTTAAATCCAGTACTTAATTTAACTCTTTTATTTGTAATTATAAGACCTCTATCCCAAAGAACTCATGGGAATTGCCCACATATAAAGTTTGTGCTCTCAAACTTGTAACATTACTTTATCTAGTAACTAAAGTTGTCTTGCTGTTCCCTGTTATCGTAGGTTTAAATGGATGTTAGGTACAATAAAACTGTAACATCAGAACGGAAATGCCTCAAGATTGACCATCGCAAAACTCATTATGGGTCTGCAATCGAAGGGGATTGATGTACTGGACATATAAATGCTATTTGTCATCTCATGGAAATCAGTTAATCAAGTGTAAAAGTTAATTAAGTTACAATGCATTCTGTTTTCATGCAAATGTGAATGAATCAATAACCAGTATTAAATACTATTTTTAAAAGTTTTTTTTTTTTTTTTTTTTTTTCGTAAATACGATTTTCCGACAAAGAGCTCACACCAACGAAGTCAAAAACTATCGTCAATGTTGCGTGTGGAAATAAGTCCGTGTATTATTTAAAAGTGCATGTGGAAACGACAACAAGGACACTTGCGAGCAATGCTCCAAGCGAACTCGAAAGGAATCAACTGACCAGGGCCAGGGTTGGAAACCAAATCAAGATTACCCAATGTGAGAAAGTCTTAATACTTGTATGAGTAAGTTGAAGACTGTACGGATTTGTGGACGTACGTCATTGCTTATGTTTTTGTTAGCAATGAAAATTTTCGGTGAGTGATTATCTCGCCACAAATGTATTGAAACAATAAGGTAGCTGAAAAAGTACACGGAAGTACCGGTGTGCTTTGGTTAAGCGTAGTAGAAAACATGTAATTAAAACTACCTGTGTGAGCGTTGATGCACCAGACCGACATTGAGAACTTCACTCAGATCAGTTACCTTGCCACAGACGAGATGGTTCGTTCCTGTGAGCTGTATCGCCTTGAACCCTGACAGACGCAGTTTCTCCAACTTCTTGAAAAACGCGCGAGATGCTCAGCTGCCGGCATGCTTGGGGCGTCTTGGTGCGGAGAGCGGGAGGGCGTCGAGCAGGAAGCAGGACCGCCTCCAGGGGAAAGGCTGCACTCGGCCGTGGTCGTTCAACTTGACATGCAGCGCTACTGGCGCCTCTGGCCGCCTTGGTCTTGGCAGTGACCCCATTATAGCCGGCCTGTCTTACCTCGCACAGCCACTGCTATGGTGTAGTGTGTGTTGTCCTCGCTGGCGAGAGCCATGTGTCACCACACGCGTCGTGATCCTTGCATCTTTCACGCCACTACACGGCCACCTCTTAAGTCATGGTTCAAGCATGCCTATCATTAACACATGCTTCACATTCATCCTACTGAAGTTGCAGGATAGAAATACCCTTGCCAAGTTGGGCTGGTCCGGGTATTTCCTCGTGCTGCCATGTCCGTGGATCACCCATAGGTCGACCAGCTGTAGAGTACAACGGCACGATTTTCCAGGGTCGACGTGGGTGACATGAAAGAAAGCTGAAGCCAGAGGGAAACACGTTTGAGGTCCCTGACAGCCTTAATAATCAATCCCTAAGTACGTAGGTTATTTATTTTAATCCTCCGATCGGCTGTAATGAAAAAAAAAAAAAAGGGAATGAATTTGGAAATTTCGATGCAAAAAAAAAAAAAAAAAAAAAGAAACGTACATCTTTACACTATTTCCCCACATAATCACCGTGCAGATTGAGGCACTTGTCGTACTGATGTACCAGCTTTCCGATACCGAGGTGTAAGTTTGGCCGCTCCACATGGTTGGTGCAAGGGGGTTAACACTACGTGTCGATTCGCGTACGATTATGAGTATCGATTAATGAGCATACTGTAATCACAAGAGGTTTAAGGGGACAAGGCTGAATAGGCAGGAGGCATTATTCTTTACACAGGGTATCGGAAAGCTGGTGCATCGGTACGACAAATGCCTCAATCTGCTCGGTGATTACGTGGAAAAATAGTGTAAAGATGTACGTTTCTTTTGACATTAAAATAATTTCCTAATTCATTCACGTTTTTTTTTATTACAGCCGATTAGTGATTGAAAAAATAACCCTCGTATATGGGCAGTGGATGCAGCTGTGGAACGGGAAGGGGAAGGAAAAGTTAAAGCTTAAATAAATTGCATCACAGTAAGACCCGCCGCATTGCCGACAACAAAAGATATCCTACCCGATGAATTCAGATTTAGGGATCAGCGTCCAAAGTAACCACCAGAAAATATCTGATCATTGACAAATATAAAATAATATAATAATCTGCCTATGGATAACGATTAGAGGTACGTGAATTTCGTGGATATATTATATGTCTCGTCGAACGCCAACATCACTGTAACTTCTATGATTGAACGATGGTTGCCTCGGCACATATTTTACTAAAGCAGGCCGGTAGTAAATATGTAAATAATTCACAGTGCTATCACGTGCTGCCTGCTTGTACAGTTGGAAGCCAATGGATACTGAATTGGGCCAGAGCGTGTATAGGACTGAGAAATATACACGGCTGCCAAATGACTATGCGAAATTCACGCACCTTTAAATATCATCAATGTTGATGATCTAACCAATAAATAGGAACGTTAATTACTACTCACTCCTCGCATAGGAAAAGAGAACATGGGACCCTCGCATTACAGTCCAATGCACATCCAAACGCACCACTGAGCCAACCGCGCGTCCTATTTGATTCAGAGAGTTCACAGCTGTAACTGCAGCATTGTTAGGACCCGGTAGTTTTCGCGAAAAGATTTTTGCAGCACTTTGTTTCAGTGCCTTACGTGCGCACCTGCATCTCTGCTTTGTGGTCAGTGATTGGATGGCGTAACACCCAGGGTGTGGAGTTTAAACCCGTAAATCACAGACGTGATGTGTGGCAGTTATCCGCGTACTGATTGGCCCAGTCAAATGAATAACGACTCTGCACAAAAACAATAGCCATGAAGTTGAACTGTAGGTGTGCGTGTAAGGCAATGAAACAAAGTGATGCAAAAATATTTTTGCGAAAACTACCGGGCCCTAAGGGTGGATTGCAGGGTCAAGTGAAGAAAATCTTGAGGTAAAGGTGATACTAAGGAGAACTTGAGTAAAATCTAAAAATTTTTCGTTTGCATTGCAGAGTCAGGAAACTGAGATATCTCAGTTGAGGTGAAGTGTTACCACAATATTTGCGAGAAAAATAATTTCTCTTCGTGCATCGACTTGTGAATGTAGCTAAAATGTATATTATTTCCCATTTATTATGCACAAAACTTACATTCTAGTGATCTGTTAACTCATATTTAGTGTTTCGCATACTGTAAATCTGAAAAAGTGCAAAATATAAACATTAAAATTACGTCGTCGATTCTGTTTATAAAATGACACTTTGTTTATAAAATGGTATCGAAACCGTTTTGTTTGATAACAAAAGTGACAGTAAAAAACACGACATCGCATTCATGTAAAAAAGTACAACGTACATAAATTGTGTTGTAGATGCCAATGCAGTCTTTCATTTACACCATAATTAAGTTTCTCCTCTAAAATATTACCAATAAATTTAAAATAAGAACATTACTCTCCCCCATGTGGCATTCTAACCTAAATTTACTGTCGACATGATTGATTTGCAGCCTGAGATATTCTTAAGGAAGGTCGGAGGACACCTTAAGAAATTCTTAGTTTTTCCTTAGATTTCGCTCACTTTTCGTCTCTGCACTGAAATTTTCTCACAGTTCACTCAGAGAGGCCTTAGAGTTTTCTCAGTGTGACTGCAATCGGCTCTTAGCGAGGCTATTTAGTGAGCGAGACCATTACAGGAAGAAGGCGAGTGATAAACATCTTAGGTTACCATTTAATTGTAAGAGGGGCATGAAAAGTGTTCTAATATATTCTGTCGAGACAGAATCACTGATCTACTAAATTAAAGATTGCATTGTCTTTTTGTAATAAGAAGAATACAGTACACCGTGGGCACTTCCGAATAGTACGCGGTCATTAAATAAGGCATGTTCAGATTTCGAATCGTTGCCTACACTAGCATACAGTGAACAAAAAAGTATTGGGACGCAGCTATTCAGGAGAGACACGCGTCCGTATATCATAACAAAAATGTGCTCTTTGTAAGAAACTCATTCCGTAACTTTGATGATATTGGTATACTCCTCTCTCATGTTCTTTGTATTCGTAACTTATTTCATCATACTTCAAGTTTAAATAGAATAAACGTACAATATTAATGGTAGGTGACAAAATAAGTACAGCAGCCCTGTTGGAGTAATTTACGAATGCAATAGGTCATACTTAGAGAAGGTGATTAATCGCGGGGAAAGTTGACTGTTTGCTAGGCTTCAATGTAATATATTAATTTCTGAGGCTTTTATTTCGTTAATGGCGAGTCACTGTTTGACTGAGCCAATGATAACTTTGGTGCGCTACTACTGAACGTCTGAGATTCGTCTGTAAACAGCAAGACCCGTCGGCCAACAATGCATGACGCAGGACGCTACACTGATTCGCAGAATACGCAGGTAGAAAACATTCTCGCGATAAATCACCTTCTCTAGTCATACAGTTCTTCTCAGAGCCGCTGGGGACAGTGCACGTAGTATAAATAGTCATTCCACACTGCTGTAACTAAAGACGATTGAGAAACAAAGTGCACAAACTACATTCCAAGAAAGGATAGTATTCATTCAACAGCATAATAAAGTAAATTAGATATCAATATATTAGAAGCCCTATCAGTAAGGCGCTTTCTACTATTGGGGATAATATAAAGACACATAACCTACCTTGTGCAGAAGATATTTTCAAATAGCAATTCAATTATAATTCCATTAATAAATGAACTGTAAGTTATCTATTTTTTGTTGTCATGCTCATTTCTTTAACTGAAAATTTCACGTTTCCCAAAACTTTAGCGTAAAATTCAAGTTGAACAATTGCATGTAACAGTTTTGCCAATTTTCTGCGCAAACAGTTTTCCCGAGCGACTTAATTTTCGGCCGACTCTATTACACCGAAATTTCTTACACAGGTTGGACTCACATTCGGGAGTACCCGGGTTCGATACCCGGCTACGGCAATCCTAATTTCTGTTTTCCACGGTTTCCTTAAATTGCTCCAGGTGAATGCTAGGATGGTTCCTTTAACAAAGGCCATGGTCGACTCCTCTCCCAGCTCCTGCTTTGTACCAAGTTGTTTCTCACCTTCACTAATGACCTCGTTGTCGACGAGACCTAAAGCCCACTTTCCTTACCTTACCTCCATATACCCCGTTCTGTTAAAAAGATCTCTGTCATCAATATTGTCACATTATTTTAACATGTGGTATCTTGATGTGAATGTTGTCATAATTTACAATAATATTGTACGCAATCTTCTCAAATTATGATTTCATGTATCAGATCTGAGTAAGTGCCTTTAATGTTATACACCAATGGAGTTCGATTTCAGGCAGTAACGGCGGTAAAATAATAACTTAGGCTTTACACACCGTAACAGTGCACGATATTAAAATAAAACTAAAAATACTAGTAAGAAAAAAACCAGTCATGTTACTCTTCGGTTGTGCCCATTGTTAACTCGGGAGGGGGCTCATAGAAAAAGTGACACTCCTGCACAAGGTAACCACGAACGCTATTCACAAATAAAGGTGAGATTGGACTTTCCTTGTGTCTAACAAGTTCTCGTAATTTGCGGTCTGACGAGTACGCAGGACGTGGCTAGGCTTTCGTAGACAAACTTAAGTAGCACACTCGACACGGGGCTGCAAAGTTCGCACGCGCTTTTCACCCATAGTTCCAGTCGTGGTTGTCGGCAGATAGGACTTTCACTGCCGCGGCATTGTGGGAAAGCAAAGCTCTCCCTCACTGGCGAGGTATTCTCCAACATCGACAATGAAGTGAACAAGTTAGTCTGTGTTCATCCCATCCTATTTCCCAGTAAGAACTTTCGATCGCAACTCACACACACTTTTAGCGACTTCGCTGAACCCAACAAAGCGCGATTGTTGAGCGGCAGGATTAGAGCGCAGAGTCACGATGCTAGCGCGTACGATTCCCACTCTGGAGGTCGCATGTTCAGTTCCAGCAAGTTGCAACTTACCGTACTTGTTTTATAGCGTTAAAGCCATGCTCCCCTGTTTATTCTGTTTCTAAATACTGTAATTATTTTTAAAGCCTAAACGTGAGCATATATCAAAAATATGTTTCGGCAATTACGTACGCTAATTTTTCAAGATAGTAAATGCTATGGTTTTAGCTCATTATGTAACTAACGAGATTTTTGTTAATTGACTTTTTAATCGAAACCGTATAACTTCTTGTCAAAAAAATATTTATCACAGCAATAACAATTTTTAGCAAAATTTCCAAACACATTCGTGATATTTGCTCTCTTTTAAACGTAACAAAAGAGTAATCGCGAAAACTGTAGCAGGGGAGGTTGACATTTAACCTATTCCTCTCTAGTTCTGGTGCATCATGCACGAGTGTATATCAAGGGAACTTTTAGTTGAGTGGGTGATGCGAAGAGCGCAGGCGTAAAGCAAGAGAAAACTACCGCTAAAAATGAAAGAATAAAAAAAAATCTTCAACCTGCTTGCGGGTTTCTCAACCTTCGTGAAAGCCGTATGTGTAAGTTTCTTTGGATAACCCTAAGTTTTTTTGTACTCCTTTTGTTATATTCCGCTACGGTCGAGATTATTTGTGCCATTAACCTAGCTCCGAGCTATATATTTTTATTAGACTTTATATCTCGTCAACAGCAAGGTCATTGGCGTGGGTAAAAGGACTGTGCACAAGGACAGGAACTAGGAAAAGAAACGGCAATGGCCTTTGTTAAGGACTCATCCCAGCATTCGCCTCGAACTATTTCGGGATACCACGTAAAACCATAATCATGATGTCGGAGCTGGCACTATTTCTGTACTGTCTGTACCACTAGTTTCGCTCGCAAAGACTTCGATGCAAATAACACGTTAAGCCTTATTCACATTTTTACATACCAATAACCTAGCGGCTAGCATCGGTGCGTCGGCCAAGGGAGACGTTTGCAATGCAACCTATCTTCAAGATATTTATGCGCGTGTGCATGAGATTAATAGGAATAAGAGAAGTAACAATAACAGCAAAAGTAATACGACGTTAAAGCATGATACTACTTTTCATTTTACATCACTGCTGCCAACTATATTGTGAGCATGACCGTCATTGTGCCCATTTAAAATGCCAGCAGTTAATGAAAAGGGATTTTTTCCAAAGAACGTTTTACAACATCTTCAACTCAAACCAGTTTTACAGGGCATCATTACTCTGAGCTGTAATAACGTATAAGTGAGATAAGACACAATTAGAGAATAGTTAATTTTAAAGCAACTCGGACTATTATACCTGTCGATCTGTGAGAAGCATTTCGAAAGCAACTTGGAATCTGCAGACGCAGAACCTGCCTTCTCCCCTCCTCATTATTTTACTATTCCCTTACCTCACCCTTCACACCTCTTCCTACAGTGGTTGAAAGCATACCCCAGTCTGCTTAAAATAAGCGCTTTATAATAATTTTGCTGTATTTTTAATTTTCCTGGCTCGAGAGACAAGATACATTTTCAAAACTAACTACAGTAGATTTACTTACTCACTAGTTATAGAATCCGCTAATGACGCTTAAGTTGGCAAACATCCAACGGAAGGTGCAACAAGTCTACATCCTACCTACGAAGTAAATTTATCATTTTCTTTGGTAGATGGATATATAGGAATTAATTGCTCACTTACAGCGAGGACATGAGAAACGGAACTAATGGCGTAAACAGAAGAAATTAGAGAATATGCTACGATCAGCAGGTAACCATTCCAGCATTCACCTACAGTGATTTTTAAAACCACATTGTAAATCGAAATGAGGAACGGTCAAACCGTAATTCGAACTCGCGTTCTCTGGACTGCGAGTTCAGTGTTCTGCCCACTACGTTAACTTCACTCAGCCTCTCCTATATATACTATAGTTTTCCAGATAAGTTGTTATGAAACAGATTTTTTTTTGTTCGAGTAAAAAATCCAAACAGGAACATTTGTGAAATTTTATTTATGTATACTTAAATAGTTCTTTCTTATGAATTAAGATATTTAAATTAATTTTAACTGTGACAAAAACACGTGTGTCTATATATATATATATATATATATATATATATATATATATATATATATATATATATAAAATTACATTACTGGAGAACCGACACTGATACACAGAGTAAAATTCTCTTCGGAAACATTTTACTCTTTAACGTAACGTTGAAAAAAAAACTTATATTAAATATAAAAATAACTGACACAAAACGATCCCTTGAAAAGGAAAAAATAAAGTTTCAGGTTACCGATTTTCCTTAGGTTCCACAACCAACTCAGTACCACAGAGTAAAGAATAACATAGATGTGAAATGACGTGGCAGCGCATTTGATGCGGGCGAACTTCGCCGCTTATTGGCTGCCCGAGGCTGTTGATACTAGCCACGTGTGTGTTTGGCTCTTGCATATTACGGCAGGTTTCCTATTGGCCTGGTTGTCGGCTAGCAGGACAGCCGCCTTGCGCTGGTTGGCGACAGGCATTTCCACCACGTTGCTGGCCAGTGAAGCCATTTTGCTGGCGTGTGTGGCTGAGTTCATCGTTCTACCGGCTGTTTCACTTCTGTATTCTTAAATATTCTATGCCAGTGTTGTGTATAGCACACCTTGGAACACTCCATGCTACGCCCACTGTCAAACAAATCACATTTTCGCCTAAATATGGGATTCCTAGCTATGAATACGTATCGCTGGATACTTTTTCTTTAAATGTTACCCTTCCAACATCAACTACTCACCAATGCATTAGCAAAAAATCACACGATATGAAATGAGCAATGGCAGAAGTGTAACTAGATCTTCCTTGTCAATAATGTTGAATAACATCCATAGTGAAATATACCTATCAAGATTCTGTTACGTGTGCTGGACAGATACAATATTTGGTTTTACCTTGCGTTGGAATATTACGTACATGGACTGTTTATTGACTTTCTTCTCAGATAAAGGAAAATGTTTCATGCTCTGAATTATTAATATACCTGCTTATTCTCCTGATATGTAAACGCAAATTTCTTCAATTTTTTCCACGTCTTAATACAGGAAGTGACACAAGCTTCTCCCTCACGAGTTTAGCCTCCTGAGCAACATTAGCAAATGTTTGCAAGGTAGCAACATGAGCTGTTATGACGTGAGGTAGTTGATTTAACTAGGAAGTGTGTAGAGCCTGAATGTCCCTGAGCAAGGCTCCAGAGTGCACGGTGTACACGCTGCTCGTAGTGTGTCCCTGCCTGAACGACATTGACCTCTACCTACATCGCAGAAGGCTGAAGTGTCTGACAATCGATGTTATCGCCTCGGAATAATTCCTCGTTGACGCCAACACCTGTCTCGTACTGGGACCAGTCACGCAGCTTCTGGACACGCCTCACAGATTAACCTCGCTAGCTCCAGCTCAGATGTGCTGTAGAGGGACAATGCGTACACTTCTATTCAATAACTTGCGAACAATACAGTACGTACGATGTCAGTAGAAAACCTTTTGTGCGATTTCAACATGCTAATTAAATACCTCTAGTGACACGACGGGTAAAAAACAAGAGTGGCAAAACAGACTCACACTTGCGAGTTACAGGCCACAAAGTCTAGTAATCGAAGCATTATAAAAAATACAAAACCATGCTGTACCCAATGGTAAATGACTGTCCTCCAATATTACAAAGCTTGAGCAAATTATACCATATGTCACGATAGGGGCACAGCGAGAATAGTTTTTTTCGGATGAGGGACAGGAGAGATATTTTTGTTGCAATATACTATATACTTATATTTACATCAGGCACACAGACACAAAACAATCATTGATTATGTTTGCTTGGAATTATTTCAGTTACGTTTATTGGATACTAACAGTTTTGAAATTTTTTGGGAGTTCCATGAGAGGGGGATATACAGGTGTTACTGAACAACACCGACAAACTCTGGCAGGTGATTCCTTATGAAAAAACAAGCATAAATTATACATAGCATGTTTCGCCTAAACTTAATATTAAGGGAGTAATGAGACTCTGAATATCAATATTCATAATAGTGTTTCCCCAAAATATCGGAAACTAAATAACATAAAAAAAACATTTTCATAACTTCTTAATACTGTTGGGACCTCCGAACCACCAGTAAATACATACTGATACCTTCCGATCTTATATAAATAATAGGGGTGGCTACCCTATAATTGCATAAAACTATTTTACCGTTAGGATTACCGAAAATTTGAAGATGGTTTATTGAGAAACGAGACCTGTGTAACAAAAAAGGGTCCTTTTGTTGTAACTGTCTAGGACATACCTTTCATGCTCAAAACACATCCGAATATTCGCGCAGTCATACAGAGCCTAGAGCATAGGCAATCCTTCGAACATCCATGTGATGTGTGCAGCGAACAGAAGATGGTGGACATTCACTATAAACAGGTACAACACTGATAAAGTCGCAGATCAATTTGTCGCTAGAATTCTACGTACATGTCGTAGCAGTTGTGAACGAAAATGGTAGGTCCCAAGCAGCTGAAACATGTTTAAATGGTAATGTGTTCGTAATGCTGATACTAAACCAAACACGAATAACTTCATGAGGTAATACTTAGAAAAGAAATATCATTAAAAATATTTTGTTTTGTGTAACATTGTAGCAGCGTTCATTTATGCCACGTCCAACGTGCTGTTTTACTTGCGAGTTACGTATAATACGTAGGGACAGGAAAATGTCGCTTTATCTTGTAACAATCAGTCAGGCGTCAAAAAGATGCTTATAAAACTAGCTTGCAATATATCTGACACGCCCCAAAGAAGATTATGCCAATAAGGAGCTAGCAATAAAGCAAAGATCCCTCCCGCACCTTCTGATCAAACGTGAAACCAGTGATCAAACTGTTGGACTCGATCGTGCATAGGATTGTTGAGACTATCCCACCAGGCCACTGAACCCGCGAAATATTAATGTCTCCTGAAAAATTCACGTTATCTTTCAGACACAAGCTAGAATTCCATCAAGTGTGAGTTTGTACTACTGCAACAATTGGACGTTGATTTATTTAACTCCACCTCGGAGTGGATGAGCCAATAATAACAATGTAAGTAACTTAATGCGAGCCAATTTCACTGTCAGTGAGCAGCAAATGAACAGCTGTTGCCAGCTTGAGTTCACAGATATTCTTGGAGGCTAACCCGCGAATTTTTCCTGTCTTTACTAATAATGCGTAGAGATGATGGTGGCTAGAAGCAAGATTATTACGTGAATTGATTCTAGCTCAGGATGAATGCCAATATTGTACACTTCACTACTCCTTCTGTGATTAGACGACACCTGTTTTTATCACATCGTTGACGACTGCAAGCCAGTGATGAATAAGGAAACAAGTCGTGGTGGTAACACGTGTTACGGTTAGAAGCCAATGGATATTTGACTTTGGCCAATGTGTGTATAAGTCTAAGAAGTCTAGGTTGTTGCCAGATTAATACGCCAAATACTCGTGCTTCTAATGATGGTGTATCGCGAAAATGTATTGTGCTAACATACCCTTCAAAACGCTTTAGTTAATTGCAACACACATGATTGGGTGATGAACGTGTGACACAACGTAGCTGTCTGCAGACCAATAACAGGCATCAAATATTACAATATCGTGCTTCTTGTTGACTCAGTCAAATAGGGTACCAACTTCACGTACAAGCTAAAGCCAGTAACCTTCTGGTAAACTGAACGTATAACGTTGAAACCCAGAAAACAGTCAACTTTTCCCGCGATATAGATCATCTCTAATAATATGTTATACTACACAAAGTCAGAAGAATATATTACTTTAGTTGACTTCAGCACGACAAGTAGTTTACCTGGTAATTCAATTGGTACATAACATTAGAATGAAAAAAAAAGTGTTATCGCGCTTGCGTGTTAGAGCACACGTAATCCAATTGCGTAAATGATAAAAGACTACGAAAACATGCTGTACTCACCGATAAACCAACTATTGTTTAAATTATCACGAGACTGAATTAACCTTAGCGGATGATACGTCACTTAGGTCGTGAAGAAATTCGAATAGTAAATACTCCTGGCGTGCTCTTCTCTATAATGGGTAGCCGATTATGTCGCAATAGGCGGCACTTTGAATAACCTTTCCTATGGTTCCCCGGTCCTTTACTAAGCATAGGTAGTGACACTGGAAAATCGCCGGAATATTTGACTGCTTGCTAGGCTCCAACGTGATGTATATAACACTGAATGTTTTGTATCAACATTGGCTATCGTTTATTTGTAGCATTTTTTCTCTCTACAACAGGCCCAGTTAGAACTGCACAGCTTGGACACACAGCGTGTGTGATTTGTCCCAAAACTGTTCACATGCGTCGCGGTTAATATAACACAGTTTATTGGAGACTATTTTTAACATTTTCGCGATTTTCCAGTGTCTCTAAGTATAGGTCTACCGAGGCCCTGGCTGTGTGTCTGTTCAGACACTCGTACAGTATGGTAATATATGCCAGGTACGCAGTCTTGCAGTACATTATAAAAGACGAGAATATTTATTTTCCTTAATTTATTTCAATCTATATAATGCGTTATTTTACAACAAAATTTCAGTTCTTCGACAAACGGACGGGTACAGAAACGCTTAAGACACCGGAAGCTTTGTGTGTTTTTACCCTTCTGATTACCTACAACTTTTAAACTAAAGTATGTGAAAGTGACGTTTCAGTGACGCAACCCTTCATACATGCATGTATGCATACATACAAACGTACATACACACACACGTAAATACATACGTACATACATTCATACACACATAAATATATACACTCACACATATACATACATATTTATTTATATACACATTACATACATATACACATTCCTACATACACTCATACATACACTCAAACATACACATACATAGGCCTACTTACGTACACATACTTATAGACTGTTCGCGTTTAAGTGAGCAAGTTTGAAGATCGCTTTACTCTTAGGTACAGTGCTTTGGAAGTTATGATTTTATTTAAAGACGACAGAAAAATACAAATTAGCAGAAAGAAATTTAACCAGGGTCCACGTAATCATGAACCGCTTAAACACGCATGCATGCATACGTACACACATACATACATACATACATGGAGGTGTATGTAGTGATCGTGTGGTGTGTTAAAAAGGTGAAATTAACAGGTTTTTGACAGTGTGGTTTCGTGGGAGGTGGTCGTCTTAAATTTCCACTACGTGTAGCTACTCTCGCCCCAGAGACCTGTCTGGTCTAAAACCAAAGTGATGGTAGAAGGCTAAATGAAATACAGAGTAATTCAATTAAGACACATAAATTCTGCTGCATGGTTTAAACCTGCTTCGTCAAGGCGGCCGGCAGGCACGATAATAGCTGGGCGTGACCGGCACCGCTAGCGATATACAGTTAGTGTAGCTCAACCTGGGTATTACTAGCGTATTAAACTGCCGTAAATATAGATTTAATTGTTACGTATTGTACATTATTATATATTCTACAAAGTTCCTGGATTGATAAGTTAAATAGCAGATTATTTGGCCCAGCAAATAGAATATTGAGATGTATCGCATAAATTTATTCCATCCAATTTATGTGTGTTCACATAAAAATTAATTTCGAAAGTTTTTCAATCAGTTACTATATATATATTCCAAAAATAATAACTGTGACGTACGAAGACTGGTTTACTTTTACGAGAAAATAAGACAACCAAGCACAAATGCGAATAGAAAGTTTACAATCGTATTTTACGATTTGGAACACCCAGTTACTTAAAATCACACACCTTGTAATTAACGATGGTTAGAAAATGAAACAACGCAGGCACACAGGTATGGTTGTGAACGGATTACGCCATGCGTGGTTAGAAGGCATCTCTTTCATAGTGTGGAGTTACGTTTGCTGTGCGAGATGATAATGATATTGTGGAAGGCTACACGGCAGAACTACACAGACGTTTCATTGTTCCCAGCATATTAAAACGCTTATTTTTAGTTCTTAGTCATGGTTAATGCTTACTCGCTAATTAAGGTATTTGTTCGAAAACTGTTTAAACGCGAAACAGTGATATCAGCTTGAGAATAGACGTTACGCATGTCTATACCAATTATTTATCTCGCGGCCAAATTTTTTCGAAAATATTTGTTTTTGCAGTAATTTTTATGTATGAAACTTTAGTATATAAACTTTAAAAGGTATTATCGTGTACAACAGATATATATATATATATATATATATATCTTTAATATTTCGTAATAAAATGTACAGGGGGCCGCTGTGGTCGAGGAGTCAGACCTCCCGCCTCCCACCTAGGCGATCCGGATCCGATCCCCGGCGGGTTCGGTCCCAGATTTTTCGCATGCTCCACGCTCATCTATTTCACCCTCATCTCATCCACTCTTCGCGCCGGACGGGAGGCATGTCTCGCTAGTCGAGCAGCCAGCCCAATCTTCACTCCGCCTTTAACCTGCGGGAACACGTAGTGGATTTTCATTTTGAATAAAATGGTTAGGTCACAAGTGAACATTTCGTAGAGGCGAGCTATTGGCGAGAAGACTGCACGCTAGTTCAGTTAATTACGCATAGAGGCTACGATGTGACGTGACGCGCATGCTATATCGTCCTTATAGCGCTCCGCACGTGCAAAATACGTTCACCAAGGCGGTCACCTTAAAGTCGTTGCTTACCTGACTCTTGATCTTCGTAGTTAAATATCTCAAACCAGCGGGTTTTCTCTTACCAAACATCTAAACGTGTTCAAAATAGGTTTACCTACGAAAATAAAAGCCATTCCAGAGTATGCTAGAATTACACTTTAAAACAGCCCGCGTGTGGTTAAATACAATTTTGAAAGTCACACACATCGTAAAAAAAAAAAAAAAAAAAAAAAAAGACTTCCCCAGACTTTATGCATCTCAATGCAATAACTGGATGAAAACAAGAAAACCACAAAGGCCTGCTTTGATTTTTACAGCGTAGTCGCATAAAATATAATAATGTAAGTTTCATAAGCTGTATAACTATGTATGCATTTCTTATGCATAAATCTAATAATTACCATGAACCGAAACTGATAATAAAATTATCTGAAAACTAATATATTTAAATCCACAGTGTTAGTTTATTTCCTCTTTCCCAGACGATGAATTGTTTTCGCTAGTAATTATAATGTAGTTTATGCAATTCTGTATTTTTAAATATATATTTTAGTAGAAAAGCGGTGCCAGTATGTTCGCGTATTGTAGCATGACCACTAACTAGTAATCGTATAGCTTAGTGTCCAGGTATTGGTATTATGGTTATCAAGCAAGGGAGTGATACGGGCAACACTGGTATGTGAACCAAGTCTCATCGTTACTACTCATGCAACATAGAACTTACGGGCACTTTTTTCGTCGAGTAAAAATGAGATGGTTTTTAAATGCGCATCGTTTTACTGTAACTTTCAAAATACATTCTTCCCCAGTCGTTTAGTACAATTTGGGGTCGTGGTGATGCAGTGGCATAACAGCTCGCCTTCCACCACGTCGACCTAGGTAATAATCTGATAGGAAAATAGAGGGGGTTGTATATGGAGCTTGTGGTGGTTGTAAGCGTTTGTCCGGTGTGTTTACTCGGGGTACTCCCATTTCCCCCATCTTTTCATTCGTCTAGTGCTCCACTCTCATCTTGTCACCCTTACTATATCGTCCAAGATCTTGCAGTTAAGAAATGATCAAACTCTCACCACTTCACTAAACGTAACATGTCTTACCTAACTGCCGACATTAAGGCTGGTATTCCTAAACGTTTTTATAAAGTTTTAGGTTCAGGACATTGCTTATCCATGACTAATCTGTACATTTCCTTACCATAATATAATTACGCATGCACAGTTTGCTTAGCCTTACAGATGGCTACACACGTTATAATGTATTTTACCGCTTGCTGGACGAATATCGTTTTTAATAATAAAAGAGAAAACAAAAACAGTCTAACCATACAGAAAATGAAAGTTTGTTGCACCAGGAATACTATATGATAACCCACTAACATTTTAAAAACCCAAACAGTCAAAAATCAATGAATTTATGATATTTTAAAGCATCGCAGTACGCGTAATTGTTTTCCAGACGGCGTCCCCTAACACATTGGATACTGCCGACCCCCGTGGCTCAGTTGGTTGAGCGGCCGGTTTTGGTGCGGGGGATTCTGGGTTCGATTCCCAGGTCTGGCTGGGTGTAAATTTGTGTTTGTCCAATTGGTCTCAAAAATTTTCACTATCAAATTGTCTCACGAAAAGTACTGGGGTCACTCAAATTAAGTCACATTAAAGGGGGGAATGTTTGGTGCAGTGATGGTGCGGTAGCTTCCGCATCGCCACCGCACCAAACATTTTGATAAAAAAAAAAAAAGATAGCTCAGGCGCTAAGGCGTCGGTTTAGTAGTACTTTTATTCGGGTTCGAATCCAGTCACTCCAAACTTTTTTTATTTACTTTTTATATTATGTAGCACAATAAGGTAAAAATTAAATTAATGTTTATTTCCATAAACATTATTTCCAAACACTAAAATAATTTTAAAAAAATATGTTGACATGAATAATAAACCATTGTTGACGAATAGAAATTTTTCCCCTGTAAATTTATGTCAGTATTTAAGAAAAGCACGTCTAATTTACGGAATTTAATTACTTGACCTTTTTTCGTTTTTAGTGCTCAAAAATCGAAAGAATATTGGACGTACGATCAATAGGCAAACAGACCTACTTAGAAAATATCCAAATGCAATTATTATATACTGTTGATTTAAACACATATCCATGAGATACGATACGTTCAACTTACATTCAGAAGTTTTGACGATGTTGTTATTTACAAACATTCCAGTATCTTAAAAATTAATTTCCGAAATAAAATTTTCATTAGTAAAATAAAACTAATTTTATTTATAGTTTTTACTTGAAGAATTCGTTGCATTTCATATGTGATACGTCATGTTAAATAAAAGTTTCATAAGTAATTAAATATGTTCACGATGTATTCATCTACGAAGAAAAAATAATAAAATCAATGAAGCTGTAACGGGATGTTGCCAAAACAGCTAGCGAGCTACAAATACAGTATTTGTGCTTTCAAATTTGAAAATATCTCCATATTCAGGCCGTTGTATTTAAAAATTGATTTAAATATATTAAAATATATTTCATATACGTAAAATCATAATTCAAAAATCCAATTTTACGGCAGACAATTTGCTCGTTGGTTCAGTGGCTTGTGCATAGAGATGATAGGACATTTAAAAAGTCGTGCCAATGCCGATCTATGCGTTTTTTTTTTCCGGTCCTTTGTCGAGAGGAAAATCTCAAAATAATGACCACATTTTTAAAAAAATTACAGTTTTGTTTTAAAAGTAAACACACTTGTACACTAATCTGCGAATTATATGTGTATATATCGAGAAAGTAAAATCTTAAGTTATATGACTATTGTCCTCAATTTGGTGCAAATAAACCAAAAAAGTTCACATTGATCATGTAGATATAAACGTACTAAAATATATCTTTGTTTCTTAATGTGATGCAATTTTATAACTAATTAAACCAAAGTGTGAAAAATTAAGGTTTTAAAATTAAATTTTTTTAGAGTCGGCCCAGTCGTTACAGAAAAAATTAATTCATGACATGGAAACTTGGAAAATAGAGGACGTTCATTATTATAAACGTTGAATCCTCAAATAACATTAGATACACAATTCTCTTCTTAGTTATGCTGAACAAAGTATGTTAATTTAACGTGGCAATAGCTTATGAAAAATATGTCGAAAATGTGCCCTCAAATTTTTCTGTGAAGCGAATTTTAGTGGTAGTAATGTTAACGTGAAAATAATCAGAAAACGTAATTTCTTAAAATGTAAAGCAAAATAACTCTCTGAATAATGTCGAAACAATTAAAGATCAAGTGGTTTATTTTATCAATAAAAGAAACATTTTGATTTCAATTTTAAAGTATAATTAATTTCACGGAAATATTGAAATTACGTTTTCGATTTACTTTATCATAAATTTCTCCACGCGATACTGATTAAATCTATCCTGAATCACCCCGTGTTTATAAAACTGAATATGAAATAATAAAATTAGGGTAATATCAAACACCTGTACCGAGTTTGGTGATTGTCAGATGCGTGGTTAGTGTAGATAACTCATGTGATCAAGAAAACATGGGTACTCAGATTGCCGGTGTTTTGATAGGCTAATATAAACAATGCGTGTCTTCAAAAATTAGTTTTAAATATCTCATGTAAAAACATTTTCAATCTATATTACTATATTAATTATTACTTCTAGTTTAAAACAATTAAACATGTAATACATTACGTTATTAATGTCAAAAATAATTAATATTTTAAAAAACTAAAATACACGCTTTAATAGAAAACCACACTAAAAATTATAAAATAATTTCATTAAGTTTTAAATACGAATAGAGTAATTATCAAAAAATTCATTCTATCGTATAAAAGCGTGGGGTGCTTTTCTCATACATATGAAGGCGTGATATTTTTCACAACAGTTTAAATCATAGAGGTAATAAACAGTAGAGGGCGCATGAAGTCACAAAAGTGTGTTTTCAACATGCCTCGAATGTTTCATATTATTTATAGACGTTTGTCCGACTTAAAGAAGCAACTGAACTGGATGAAATTAGTGGTGTGGCTTCTAGAATGCTTACAAATTCGTATAGCGTCACTATACGATCGATTCAATACCTAATTGTAAATACATAGCCAATATTTACCTTTTACGAAAATCAGATGGGTAAAAAAAAAATTGTGTTCTGAGCATTGTTTACATTTGTGATGTTGATATAAGCACACAATTGCACTGTGTGAAAATTGTGGCATACTCCCCTGAATATGCGTGTATTCTTATTCTCTGAAGTAAAAACGAACATTATTTGTGATTACTAAGAAATTTCGTGTTCTGTCTTGGTGAAATTTCAAATCTCCTGCGCATATTTCACTGTAGTCATGTGACACGTGTTGAACACATATCTGTTTATCGCACGCTCCCTCTGCCATATATTTACTCTTAAGATTTAAATATACCACATTTCTTACCCTGGCGACTCAAAGGTAAAACTTACCTCTATTTTTTTTTTGCAACACTGTGGTTCGAGTCTCGTGTATTTTATCTTTGGTGTCAATAGAGAGAAATAAAAAACCCAATTATGAAACATGAACATTTAATTTAATTTTATCAAATACACTATATACCAATACCGGACAGTTTGAGCGTTTTTGCGAGAATTTCTTATTGTGATAACTCACTAGGCCACCAGAGAGTAGCACACTACATTTGATGGTTTTCAGATGTACGCTGCCAACATAGAAATTTTGGAGAAAACTTTCTCGATGGAGTATGTTCATCGAATGCAGAAAATGAAGTATATCAGTAAAGTAATATAAATCTTATACAATGCATGTTGGAACAATAAATTATAATAATTAAGCAAAAATAATACCGAAACATGCATAGTAGCCCACTATACCGCTAGGTTATTGTTCGCCTTTTTGCTTGCGTAATTAGCATAGACGTGTCCGGTATTAGTTTGTAAGGTATTTGATTTTATTGAGAAACTAAAACATTAATACATGAAAAGAAATTAATTGAAACATTTTAGTTTCTCGGTTAGGTTTTATTTTCTCATGACTCTACTTTTACCAATATTCTGTGGATATAATATCTACAACAATTGTCATCGAGGCACACGTGATTACCAGGCAACCATACCACAACGTCCAACCTAATATTCTGTCAATAAAATATTTTCAACAGTTGAGATCCGTCGAACGAGTGAGCCAGGCGGGCCAGACCATAACGATCAACACTCCGGGCGTTCAGGAAAGATGTACAGATGTCGCACAGAAGGTGTGTCGTGGACTGGGGTACAGTCATGCAGAAACCATTTGTTGAAACTGATGGCTAGTGGTCCGTTATCTAACAAAACTGGGAAGATATGTTGCAGAAAATTATGGTACGCAATACTGTTGAGCCGCCAGGGGAGGAAATGTGGCACAATCAAAATGCTGTGAACAATATCATGACTTCATATGTATGAGAAAAGCACCCCACGCTTTTATACGATAGAATGAATTTTTTGATAATTACTCTATTCTTATTTAAAACTTAATGAAATTATTTTATAATTTTTAGTGTGGTTTTCTATTAAAACGTGTATTTTAGTTTTTTAAACTATTAATTATTTTTTACTTTTTAGTTCGATTGATCGTTAAAGTGCTCGAAGCTTAAAAATAGTTACGTTTGAAATATTTATTCCAGGTTGTTTATGATAAAATGAAGGTTAAAGTGTTTTCATAACTGAATAATGTTATACCTAACCTAAGTGCAAAGTTATAACACAAGGTAAAATATCCATACATTGGTTTTTGTGAGACAAATGTAATTGAGAATGTTTAACTAATATTTTATAATTAAGACAACATCAAAATAACAAATATTTTTGAAGGAATCAAATCACATACATTTTATAACACATACAATTTGGAAAACACCACCACAGAATAACTAATACTGTAAGTATTTATTTTTTATGTAATTCCGCCAAATTGACGACTTGGAGATAGGAAAATACAAAGACGCAGACGTACACTAACGCCTACCAACATGAATTATTCTGTGTTTTATATAGTTTGCTATAATCCTGCATGTATTGAGGTTATAGTAGACACAATATTGTTAGTGAGTAGTTTTGTGGGGCACATCGACAACGGAGTCATTAGCGTCCACACATTATTGTGTTCACATATCAGCTGATTCACCCAACCAAAGCAATCTACACTGTCCTGCACAAAATATCGTTTGATTCGAAACTGTTGGCGTTTCTACAACAGCATGGTAATATATGGTATACTGCACTGCTCTACACTACAATACACCAGCTACATGAAAACTGGTTGAATCAAACGAAGTTATTGAATTGTCTTCGTTTCTCGATGTGTGTGCAAATTTTCAAGTTAATCGGACGTCTGGGATGGTAAAAATTATATCAAGTTAATGGGGAGTCTCCAAGATGGTGGAAATTACTTAATTTTATTATTTTAATTTTATCCTGGTAATCCTGGCCAGGATACAAGGATAAAGTTATTTAAATATAGTATTGAAATCTGTCCTCGATATCTTTAAAAATTTTCAAATTAATAGAACGTCAAGGAGTTGTTAAAAATTACATTGAAAATATCAGCCTTAAAAAATCATTTTATTTTATTTTGATAGTTATGGTAAGGATGATAAAATATCTGTAATTGATACATGTGCTAATTTCCAACCAATTTGGACTTTTAAGTTGGTGGAAATTACTTCGAACAAAAACCTTTGAAAGAACATGCACTGAACATTTTATTTTATCTTGGTGATCCTGGCCAGGATACTAGGATAAATTTGTTTAATTATTGTATTGTCATCGGTCCTTGATACGTGTGCAAATTTTTAATTTATTTGGACGTCTCCAAGTAGGTGGAAATTTTGTCCAAAGATAAAATAATAAAAGCGTTTAAATGAGACGGCAAAAAGAAATAACTTTTGAACTATATCTCCAAGGTAATTCTCACGTTTTGAGAGACTGTAACATTTTACTGATTTTCAAATCCTTCATTTTCGAATCTTATAAAATCCTGAATTTAATATTTAGATATTTACATAAGCTTCGTTCTTATCGGAAGATACGGATGATTAATTGGAAACACGTTTTATTTTTTTTTCCGGCTTTCGAGAACGAATATTGAAAAATTCTTAAATTACTTTTTAATTATTTACGTAAACTTCGAGTTAAGGCAAAAGCCATCTCAACATCTTAAATAGTTTAGTTGATACGGATGATTAGACGCTAACACGTTATATTTTTTACCATCTTTCAAGGATAAATTTTGAAGTATCCTGAAATTACTTTTTAGGTATTTATGTAAGCTTCCTTTTAAAGATAAAATCACCTTGATATCTTGAGTGATTTAGGAGAAACAGAGGAGTTTTTGAAAACTCTTTAATGTCCGAATTTCGAAAAATCGAAAAAGTATGGAATATGTGTTTGCTTTGATACTTTTTTAAAGTAAAAATAATAAAAAAGATCTCATCAGGCTGAAGAATTATCGAGAATTTCGTGAAAACACATTTTATTTTATCCTGGTGATCCTGGCCAAAATACTAGGATGATTTTCTTAAATTATTGTATTGTCATCGGTCCTTGATAAGTTTGAAATTTTTTAATTTATTCTGACGCCTCTAAATATGTGGAAATTATGTTTAAAGATTCCGTTACATACATACATAGATACAACTGAAGCTAAGAAAAGCGTGTTAATAAACGTATTTTGTTAAATAGCTGTTGGAAATTACTGCTACTTGTTCAATGAAAAGCACTGCACAGCGTCGCCTTCATTTATTTGTAGCAAATAATAATCCGTGTCTTATCCGATACCATCTCAGGACGTTTAGGAATACGGGCGCGCGTTAGGTCTCGACCTTTGCTTTTCTGGAACCGGAGATGGTAGCACATGTGTAGTACCTTGCGTTTAGGAATAGCGGCCTTAAAAGTTACGCTTAAGGTCGCCTGGCTGACGCTCGAACTGCGTGCAGCGTGTTCGGAGTACGTTTTTTCTCAGAGACCAGTAAACGAGCATCCACAATACTTTTCTACGAAAACAAAATACACTTCAGACTAATTATGAATGCTACTTTTACGACACCACACACATTGGAAGAATTATTTTAAAGTCCTCAAACTTGGCTAAAATCGGATTTTCCATAAGGTTATAGGATATGTACTGGATTCGTTCAAAATTGAGACGTACAATTACATTGGACTTTGCTACAGTGAAGGGTTCAACGAAGTCCGACAGTAGCAACGTTACGACGACGGGAACACTGCGCGAGCGTTTACGACTTTGGGCGTAGAAGCGATATCAAATACGTATGCCGGTCCGCGTCGCTCGTAGTCCCTCATCGATTTTTGCTTCACGAATACAAACACTCTCTTCGCTAGGCGGCTGCATTAAGTTACATAACAAACCTTCTTGACGAACAACGTAAAAGTTTCACATTTTCACGGATGTGTAAGTTTCTTGAATATATAACTGGCAACTGTACAGCAGCACAGTAAGTAGTTTAGAAAAAAGGACATATTTACTATGCACATCTCTTCTTATACTCTAAGAGGGCTTTACCAACCTTTCAACAATACAGATTTTTTTGCTGTTTAGTTGGATTGGAATGTAATAATAGTTTTGTTTCAAGAATTTGCTTTTAAACGTACTCTTTCTCGTGCTTCTTGACTGCATTTTTTAAAAACTTTATGTTGCAAATACGGTGGTGTAGTGATAAGAACAATCAACTTACACCACAGCGGTGCAGGTTAAGCTCTGCGGCGGGGTGCCTCCTTAAGGGCGTTCGAGAAGGAAAAAAAAATCATAATTTTGTATTTGCATGAAACAGTGTTAGATTTGTAGACGTTATTTGGGAGTTCATTATCCTGTTACAAAAAAAAAAAGTAGCTCAGTCAGTTTTCCTACAATGGCATTTCAAAGTGAAAGTTTGCATGTTTCAAGCTCATACACCCCTCCCCCCCCCCACCCAAATCAACATAACGAAGCAAACTAGCTCACCGTGAAAGTTCATGTCACTGGCTAGGACATTACGTATATAAAAACCCATTCAAAAATGTTTTGTATTTTAAAAAATTTTCAGAAATTTGGAAATGTTTTTGCTACATTAAAATTTGTTTACAATGCAAAACTGTTTTGTATGGGATCTTTATATACCTAGGCTACTGCCCTAGCCCGTGACATATACTTTCACTGTGAATTATTTTGTTTCATTACGTTGTCGGGCAAGAAGTTTAAAGAGGAGAAATTCGTGTGGCTGGAGTGACACGGTCATAGTGCTGAATGATTGAAAAAGGAGGCGGGTAGAAGTTTTTATGGCTAGAACTGACTATGGGTTGTGACGACACGACTGACCGACCTTGAACCTGATGTTAGGTTGGCGTATAACATCCGTCGGAGAGAAAATGTCCCTAGGGGTTGTTCTCCACTTCTGTGAAAGACAACGCCTGCACTGCTGAAATGTGTTGTATGCTTTCAAATTATTCTTTGCGATCTAGATGCCGAAGTATTTTTGCGACACTACGACTGTAAAATTATGTGTTTACACTGTAAAAAAACTCCTAAACAGTATGAGAATTAATTAACCCATATACAATATGGGACACTTACCTTCCTTCAGGTAGCAAACAGAGCAAATGCTAGGCATTATTATTGTACAAGTCTTGTAGAATCTGTACACGTTAACTATTTACTTTAAATGTATACGATCGTTATTACTGATGAATGGGAAACAATTTTGCTATAACTTACTTATTTTTTAATGCACCTATACATTGGTGTTGTAAATTTACAAAAAAATTTACAGTGTAATTTAAACATGCATTGTATTTGTAACAACTTCACATATATTTTTGTTGGACAGTGAATTTTCAAACAAACTCTGTTTTCTTCGCTGTAGCTACTTCATGTAGGTTTACATTATTTTTATCTCTGCATTACAACCTCTTCAATTTATTAGAACTTTTTTGAAACATTTACGACAGAGCAACGATAAATGAGCGTGTCAAATTTAAGGTTCTCGTCACAAATACTGAATTTAGTTACGGTCAAATGACTTCAGATGAAACACAAGTCAAGCTGTTCACGGTAAGTGAACACTTTTAAGGACGTATAATTTTTTTCAATCAGTTAAATTCTGTCTTTATTATATCTGTTAATGTAAACTTTTGCTGTATCACTAATAAACTCATTTTATAATTCTGTTTCTTTGAAAAGTTAATGTACAATATCAAAATAAAATACAGTTATTAGCGATTACTGTCGGCTGGTAGGACATTAAAAAGTGCCCACTTAATCGTAAAGGACTGTAGACGCAACCATTCCTTTGTATTTAAGAACATCGAAACTGTTCAAGATTCATCTTCGCACAGGTTCTTTAAAATATTAAGAAATTCGCTCTAAAAACACTCACGTTGCCACAATAATGTGTCGCGGTTATGAACATATTTTTTAAAAGAACCACAGCAAACTGCTTTGTGGCGAAAAAAATTTTCGTTTAAATTTTATCGAATTGCTCACAAAAAGTAGATAAATATATGGATATTAAAATTGTTGTCTTTGTGATTAAGTAACTTGTTAATGTTTCTACATAATCTCTATACAAAAAATTAATTTGTTACAAAGAAACCAATAGTCTATTCATGTCAGAAAATCTGGAAAGGAAACTATTAAATAACTACTCGGGATAATCAGGACGATTCCTATGTTGTAAAGAATCTGATTTCATTGTGAACTTGTCACGCAAATGACCTCACCCCTCTCCCTCCGCCGCAGACATGCTTTTACAATTTTGTAATTTATTTGCTTTTCTCGTTTGACTTAGTTGATATGAAGAAATACGAAACATGAATACAGAGTATTAATTGTTGTAAAATGCATGTTAGTAAAAATAATTGTGAAACTTTGGAAAAAAAAAAAAATAATATATATATATATATATATATATATATACATACAAATATTTCTTAGTGGTATGTAAAGATTACACAGCAAACATCAGCATGATTCACCTTTTTGCAAATAAAATTCCTTCAAATGTTGTAGCCAAAATAATCATTCGTAAAACTTAATATTTTAATCGTTAAACGTGCAGTTCTGCGATAAAAAACTTGCAGTTCTAGAAAGGAATATTCTGGCAACTGCGTGACCTCCAGTGCATTTTATAACTACAACGTTTCAGAACATTGTAGAATGTGTTACATTCTAGCGACTGTGTAGACGTAAATCGTGGGCAGCAGCTCTGAATAATAGCAAAACGAGGAGGACTGTGATGGTCCAGATATCAAAAGCGAAATGTGCAGTCACCATACTGTCATGATTCTCACATTAGAGACGGACTGCACGGCGGAGGTGGGCCGTCACCACGCCCGTCATTCCACATTCCACTCACAGTCGCATTTTTGGCCTTCATTGTTCCGCGCCAGCACTCAGCTGGTTGGCCGCCAGGAAACACTACTGCAGCCAATCCTGGCCCGGGGCTGGCAGTCACACCCTCCCCCAACTCCCTAACACGGCAGAGCGCACTTGTAGCATACCAACTATCACTTGCGTGCGTGAATACTGCATGTGACTACCAAACCTCTTCCCAACTGCTGTACGCATTGGTGGCTATAGTGGACGATGGTAGTTAGTATAGAGTCGACGGCTGTTTTCCATGCTCAGAAAGGCAAGACGAAACGAGCCATCCGAATAATGGACCTACCAATTCTGAATAATGACGCAAGTGATTCTAGATTCAACTAACATTGGTTCGGACTCTGCGTTACGCGTCTATCTGATCAAGGTCTCGTAAACACTACGGCAGTAACGTTGCCTTCTTTGTATGTCGTAAGTGTTATCTGCGTCGAAGATGCTTTATGTTTATGACTTGGAGATGCAAACGATGAATACAATTATTAGCACTGGCAAGCCTTAAAGACCGAAATCCAAGGGCGTGAGGAGAAGTATGGAGTATTTAGTGCAGTCAGATAGAAGACAGCCTACAACCTCGTACATATTTGTTGTTTTACTAAACGTTTATATGATGTCAGGCTTACGACTGTTATTTTTTACGTTTAATGGAAACTACAGTAATTTAGAAGCTTTTGTTAACGGATGGTACGGAAGTTGATTCAATAACCTTCCAAGTATTTTTTCTTGCCCTCATACGTTCTTTCCTTCCCACCAACATTTTAGCTGTGATGTATTCACCCTAAATATACTCTCTTTACATTAATGCCGAATACACTTCTCATTTCATCATTTCACTCCTGATACTTCTTTTCTTTAGACACTTGTTCATCGCAAAAAAAAAAAAAGTATACATACAATAACTGCGTGATGTCTATAGCCTCCCAATACTTAGGAGAACGGCAAGCTTTCAGAAATTTTGACAGGCTTGTCATTCTCAGAGAAGCTTTATAATCAAAGGAATCAGGCAAAATTCTCCCTCCCTCCTCTGTGTGCGTGTGTATAGAGTATATTTTTTTTTTCTGGATAATCTTTCCTTTTTTAACTTTGTTTCTGAACTGTTCGTCATTTAGCTTACTCGTCGCTGCTGTCAGTAAGGTTAATTGTACTACCGGTTATGAAGATAAATTATTTTATTATGGACAAATTTGGCTGCTAGAAGCGCTGGTATAGGTAAGGTCTATTTTTTTGCTGGCGCTTACGGGGAGAACTTCAGTGCCGAAGGACGAAGTTTTCCCCATAAGCGTCAGCATGAGACCTCTTATCAATACCAGCGTTAGGAAATTGTCCCTTGCTAAGCTACTAACGCTGACCTTTGTAATCCGTAGTAGAGTTAACCTTAAGTCATAAATTTAAGGCGTCTCTTTCGAGCAGAGTAGCCAATAATGCTCCTATCAGCTACACTTCTTGCTCCTTGCTTTAAGACATCTCCCTGTAGTTTTGCAGTGGTTTCGAAAATATTTTTGAACGCAAATTAATACCTTTAACCAAAAATTCATTCTTACAGTTTTAACACTAATATATCATCGTTTGTATATGAATTTTTCTGTTGCAATACACCAAATGGATTTTTAGATTTTTGTCCCTGAAATATTACATACCGGTATTGTGTTGTCAAAATGAGCCAAAATGTAGCAACAATAATTTTTTGTTAGCAAACGGCGCATTATTTTAAAAACGCTCTGCCAAAATAATGTATCGTATGATTGTACACAGTCTCAAATTTTTCCAAGGCATTTGGTTAAACGATATTAGAGTTATTTGCAATTGTTTGAAATAAATGAAAGGCCGTGACCTTAAAGTGTTGTGTTCTGCTTGCATTATAAGGAATGGTTCAAAAGTCTTGGAGAAGCAAACCCAGAGCCGTTAAATAATCACCGTTCAGTAAGGGTCATCGTGCCAAGCTTTCCTGCAAGTATTATAGAGTGCGTACTCGGTTCCAAAAAATGCATATTTATTTCACACACCAACCTCTGCTTCGTAGTGAACCCATTTCCGCCCTTAAAAATAAATAGTAAAATTTATCTTTATGTTCGGCATTTTTTACTGGACTGTCACAGGTCCACCGTGCCTAGCCATCAGTACAATCTGTTTTGTGCTGGGAGCACATAATGTTACCAGCGTATCTCTCTTTACGCATGTCTGGTCTTATTAATGGATAGTGGTTTGTTTGTTATTTATTTGTGTTTTATTTTGTGACGTTTGCGGGCTCCACGCTTGTGGCCTGTTTAATGTGTTTCCAATGCACTTCCGTGAATACATTTCCTGGGCTTTTCCTTCTCTAAACTGCCTAGTAAATTTCGTACTCTAGTTTTACAACCCGTGGATGACGTTGACATGTCTTTAATTTCAATTGTCGGAGGGTGTTTATTACTTCCCTGTCTAGCACAAGGAAGTCATTTCAGGTTTTCTAGGGGGTGGGGGAAAGAGTTTTTTTTCTGCGACAGTGACCTTGTTGCATTTTTTTATCAATTAAGCATGTATAAATAAGAAACTTTAATAATAAAACTTCAGTTTTATGTACTTAAGTTCGCATTGTTTAAATGGCAAAGTACAAAAAATAAATCTTTTACACTTATAATTCCAAATCCAGGGGGGATTTGACCCCCTGCCCCCTCTAAATGACGCCCCTGGTATAGCACCGCTTAAATTCTCTCTGAGTCAAGTGGCTACCTGTAGCATCTCCTAAGCATTATACAGATGGTTACATGCAAACGTAGCTGCTTTGTTAAAATATTTAATTTGTTCCATATTGAACTTCTCCTTACATTTAAATCTTCAATTAAACAAACCGTTAATGGTATTTCAAGCAAACTTTTATCTGAAAGAGACGCTGATGACAATGCTAATTTTAGGGAGTAAATCGCAGAAATTAAACTTTCCTATTTGAAATAATACTAGGTAAGATGGACAGAAATTGACGTCTCAAAATATCGAACTGAAAGAAATAAACCAACGAGATAAAACATGGACGACAGTCAAGATTTAAATGAATAAATAACTTGTAAAAAAGAAAACATAAAATATTTGCAGTACCTACTTTTTCTAGTAAAAATATGTATGTGACATGATTTATAACAAGCGAAATAAATGATGTCAACTATGCAAAACATTGCAAGTCATATCAAGATTTAACGCTTTGTCGTAGAGCTAGCTGAGTACGTACAAAGACACCGATGGCGTAAGGGAAAGCACGCGTACGTATCTTCAACGGCAATGATAACGTGCCTAAATACGTATTAAACAACTGTAAATGTAAAGTAAAGTGACAAAATACAAATAAACAGAACAGCACAGGTGTGTCGAATGCCTTTTTTTTTTTACAACTATGTGTTAAATGTGTTGCCTACCTAGGTGGCATCATTGTGCACCTCATCACATATATATGTTTTGATATCTTGAAAATGGTAAGTAGTAGGCAGTTATAACAACACAGATTAACTTTTGAGTAGATGTTACTGCGCAATAAACAAGCATCAAATGTTGTTCTGGCAGCAAAAAAAGTTGTATGTAACAATACTGTGTCAAACCGCTTGTCTGTATTGGAAAGGGAGGTATTAATATAGGTTTGCTCTGAGGTTTAGATTTCCGACCCCATAACACATTTATTCCAAGAGTTTTAGTGTAATTTCACTTAGTTTCCCATATTTTACAAAGGAATACAATTCGAAATCGTGAGTTTCAAGTGCTTATACCCCTTTGTATACAGGTTCAGTAGTAAGTATTTAATATTTTTAAGTTGTTATAACGTATGGATAATTTTATGGGCTTGGGTAAATGTATTAGCGATACATATTTAGATTTACTGTAAGATTTCGGATTCTACCGATTATTTTCGTGACGAAACTTTATTGAAACTACTTTACAAAAATACCTTACTTACTATTGATAACAAAATACAAATTAAGACTTGACACGAATTCAAATTTCACTAAGCTTTTTACCAGAAGAAAGTTTCTTGGCTTCACGTTAGTAAGTGTCTGTCTAAAAGTCTTATAAATCAGACCTAGAAGGTATGTTCCAGCCGTATTGACTGTGACGTTATCTGACAGTAGCACAGCAGTTTCCTTTAGTGTTAACGTATTTTAATAAAGAACACAAATTAGCTCAAGTGTTAGAATTTATTGGTTTGTGGATATACGCCATTGCAATGGCGTATGTCCACAAACCAATAAATTCTAATTGCAAACTCTCATTGCAACGAACATTTAAACTAAAAATCTGAGCTATAGTGTTGTACAGTTAAATATTAATTGGTTTGGAAAACTATCAGGCAGACAGCTGCGAAATGCTTCTTAAGTAGATCCGAACAAATACGAAGAGAAAAGAATAGCTTTCAGATAGTTAACTAATATCGACGGTAGGAAAGAGACTAGGGAATGGAAGCTGACCGGTGATAATTCATATACACAGCATATCGGTTAGGGAAGATTTAGTGCCCTAACTACAAGTCCTATGCTATGTCATAGAAAACCCATCAGGTCTTGAAGGATGTCTGTGGTTTACGCGACAGGGAAATGCAACAGCGTATATTCTGAATACTATTTTTAAATATACGCCTAGTTTGTTGATTTTAAAACTGCCCATGCGCTTACGTTTTGGCACGCAGCGAAATTCGGTTAAACAAAAATAGAGATATTAGTTATAAAGACGAAATTTCATATAGTGAAATTCAAGAGTTTAAAGAAATATTCTACAATTAAATTAGTTGCAAAGATAAGTTTTTTTTAATAATCAGCAGATGCTTTTTTGAAACAATAAAATAATGGCGTAGAGTGCGTCGAAAGACAAGTAAATATTCAGGCTTGTTATAACTCACGTGTAGACTCCACTCAAAACTCACAGATTACCAACTAGCAACCAACTGAAATGATTTTGAGTTAATTATATATATAAAGAATAATATTAATTTTAGTATACTTTGCCAATGTTATGATATTGCCTGGCAAGCCGGACAGCGAGAGGTTCGGCCCGCAATGAGGCCGACGTTGGGAAACCACGGAAGACAGCAACTCACCTCACCACCATCGTAGTGGCGCAATAATGAGGACAAGCATGCCTATATAATGCACTGTTACCAAGTAAACGGGGTCTGTCGTCCACCACCACTTATCAGATCAACAGCAGTACAGTTCTCCTCCGGGACTCGGGGGTCGAGTCCCGGCAAGGGCGTGGTCGTCCGTCGATGCCGTCACCTCATCAATCCAGCTTTCGGTAAGGTCGTCAGATCGAGTTATGTGGCAGCAATTCTCATCTTAATATAATATATTGATAATCAGTAATATTGCGTTCCCTCCTAATTTAATAGAACATACTGTAACTTATTTTGTATTCAGAGTACCTGCCATTGCAGTATAGTTAGAGACACTGGAAAATCGCGAAAATGTTAAAAAATAGTCTCCAATAAACTGTATTATATTAACCGCGACACGTGTGAACAGTTTTGGGACAAATCACACACGCTGTGTGTCTAAGCTGTGCAGTTCTAACTGGGCCTGTTGTAGAGAGAACAAATGCTACAAATAAACGATAGCCAATATTGATACAAAACATTCAGTGTTATATACATCACGTTGGAGCCTAAAAGCAGTCAAATATTCCGGCGATTTTCAAGTGTCTCTAAGTATAGTAAATGCCCGTTTAACAATATCTCTCTTAAAGTAATTTAGTCCTAAATAACATCTAAATAAACCCACAGTGTAGCTACCATCTGAGTTGTAACAGCAACCATTTAAATAAAAGCCTTAAAATACACATTTTGTAACACCAAGCTTCCTGATTGCCTGAAAATGTGTCATACCTACGTAGTATCGCAACTGCAACGTGTAAAAATTTTCACGTAAACTTATTATTGTTGTGTATAAATAATACCCTTGTCTGCTGGATTCCATTACCAGTTAGTGGTTTTAAATTGAGTGCGGTATTTTGTATAGCACATTAATAATAACCAAGACAACTCACGAATTTTAATTCTAAATAATATTGTAGCCTGTACCCAATAATATTAAACTGATACATTGTTCGACCTACCAATATTATATTTACACAGAGTAAGTGGGATACTTAATATTATTTTACTACTATTATTTTGCTTAATTTCCCCCCTAAAACCAGAAATTAATTACATTTAATCATTTAAAACTTCTTGAAAATATAGTTTTGTAGATTCTCAGAAAATTGTTTGGCAAGATAAAAAAAAACATGGTACAGCTGTTAAGCGAGAATACCGTACGGTTCAACGCGTAAATTTTTTCCGTGTGTTTGGAAGTGTGCATTATACATTGTTAATTCTGCTGAACGAAAGGAGTTAGGGCTCATTTTGCGTAACTATTATGGAAGAAAATAACTGGAACCGAACGGTAAGTTCAATGTGATATACTGCTCTCCGCAACGCATTTAAAATATATAACCCTGTCAAGATAATGTCTTTTATCGCATAGCGCAGTGCAAGTGTCGGTTTTATTGTTACATTTTATTGCAGGCAACTGCTGGCCGTGGACAGGAAAAATCCGCTACCATTTGTCACAGTCAGCTACGAAAACGCTTGGGCTGAAGCGAACTTGAGCTATGTTGTGAGCACGCCGGCTCCACAACTGAGTTGTTGCCGCGAATATACTAGTTATTTGAGATCTAGTCCATCTCAGTTTTCAGTGTATTTACGTAAAAGTTCGCTTTGGTTGCTATGTTGTACACGCAGTGTTGCCAACATGGTTTCACCTTCACTCATGCACAGCTGTACGAATGGAACATACTGCATTCAGTTTTTGAGATAGGCCTTTCACTATCAACACTCGTTAGCTGTGAGATAGTTTGATCTTTTAGTAGGATAGTAACGATTCTTTCCTCTCCAGCCGCGACTACTTTCACAATCGACATGGCGGTAGTCATCCATATCCAGTTTCTATGTCATGGCTCGTATCTCATCATCGCTTCAAAATATAAATAACATGACGCAGCGGGTTCGACTCCCGTTCGTTGGCGTCGACCTTGGGATCTATCAACTCGCGTTTTCCGCGCACAATTAGAGCGAAAGTCAGCCGAGTAAAACACTTTACTGAATACTAAATAAATTTAACAAATACAGAATTCGTTGAAGACGTAAGTCGCAAAACACACACCGCAAACCAGACAGTTACTAACATACAACAAGCTGACTCGCGCAGCATATTTCATATTATTTTATGTGTGATTCAGTTCTGTTTCTAAAACAACGCTGGATGGATGATATTTCGTATGACGGTTTCATCGGTAAACAGAGTATATTCTGCTTAGAAAGGAAGACAGAGATAAAGAATGGTTGCAAATAACATGCAAATAAACTTATGAATAAGAAAGGACTAAGCGAGAAGTGAGCTGATTAATCTCTTCAAACGAAGTACTGTTTTTACTTTGAATCAATCTTCAACTATCATAATCTCAGTTGTTGTAATACATACATTAATCAGTACTTCATAATCAATTAGTCGTATTTTGTTACGTGGAGAGACTTCGCTCGGGCGAACCCCTTGGTTACGCGCAGAGCTCTCGTGAAGTAGTAAGACGTTCCTATAAGATTCCGGATACTAGACGTATTCCTGCCTGCATGCGTGTTATGCTTGTAATAATGATCTGATGGTCAACATCGTACCTCTTCGTCCTTCAAGGATAGGTCTACAGGACAGTGACCATCCAGAGTTGAAGTGGCGCTGTGCGCGACACTATGCCACACCACGCAGTTTTTACAGCTGTTGTTTACTCAATCAGCAGACATACCGTTACTGTTTCATCACGAACACATCTCGCTTATTAATGGCTTAGGGTAAACGAATATTTTAACATACTGTATTTTATTAAATAATGAAAGCATTCCCATTTTCCATTAAGTATTCTGAAGTAACTCAACAAATCTAATTTTTTCACTACTACTCGTGAAACAGTCCATTATTTCAAATATGGTGTCTGTAAATGGATTCGTAAATTCTTGTGTTTTCTTAAATTATTGCTTTTCAACATCACGTTCCAGGCGCTTGATAGGTAAACCTTTTTCTCTACATACATAAGGATGTGTTGATTATTCATGGACTGTCAAATATTTTAACCTAACCCTTTTAAGCAGACTGTTACTCATACAGCAGCCTTAAATTAAGAAATATTTGCACACTGTGTCGGTCAAATGGAACAACATGTCACGCAATAAAGCTACGTTACTAGTGTAAGAACTGTTCACCTTATTGCTACGCATAATACTTTCTCCGCTAAAATGTCGCGATATTAGGAAAATTTAAAGGTAAATTTCTAGAACATATTTTTGAAACTCTTTACTGTAATCCTAAAGCACGTATAATCGAAAATTTAAATTTGCGTCGTCGATTTTCCTGCTTCCGTCGGAGGATATCGTAACAGCCACTGTAAAGTTCGCTCGGCCTTCTACATTAGTCTTTATATAAAATATCATAAAAGCGAAGAGCCACGTGACCTGTCTTCATTGTAGGAACCGCTGCTGCATGTCCATCCCGATCAGAAATTGTTGGTCCAGTTTATTCTTAACGTTATAAAATAGCCTCCTTTACAAAAATGAAACGTTTAAACACGGGATTAGGTGGCAGGGATATGGTTGTGGGTACACACGTCACTACTTATTTGTTGATGGTTCGGGATAAATTGAGGATTGTTGCAACAGTAGTATTTTTTTCCTTCCAGATAATTTGTATTTTCCTGCCACTTTTTAATATAAACAGTGCCCACTAAGTAACAATCAAAGTGTACAGCTTGCACCGTATCAAAAGTTAACATCTGAGTATGTTATAACAAAAATGTTTTAATTATTATTTTGGACAAAACTGTTTTCAAAGTGCTCACTTTAATCGTGAATCTCATATATATATATATATATATATATATATATATATATATATATATATATATATATATATATATATATATATATATATATATATATATATATATATATATATATATGGTCTGGTGAATAAACGAGAAAACTACGTTATTCATTTTTGCTGCTCTACGGGTGGTAACTACGACCAAATTCCGGACATATTTTCCTTGTACCAACTATTTAACAAATGTCCTATAAAATTATATCCAAAAATTATTTTAGTTGTGTTCAATGTCGTGGTTTACAGCGCCTGCAGAACAGTAAGGTTCAAGCAGTCGTGTATAACAGGATACATAGGACGTCGGCGCATTGTGCTGTGTAGAGTCAGATGAAGTACTGAAATTTCTTCTGAGTTTTAAAAGATTTTCATGGTTGTGTGACTTCACATCGAAGGAAATGTAACAATTACAAAACCAAATAGAAAATAATTTTAGATACAATTTTTACACATATTAACCATAAATACCTTGCAATTCAAATGTCTTAATAACATAGCAACATTGCGAAGAAATTTCTCTGGAATCAGACAGTTCGCTTGTATTGTATCAGTGTTTAATGTTTAACTACTCTTTTGCTTAAATATTTTTAATGTTATCGTTAACATAAAAATATAACTTATTACAAACTATCTTAGGAATTATCTTGTAACTTCTTTATCATGCACCGCAGTCTGTAACATTCGTTCTTAGACGCAGATTAAAATGGTAATATAGCATAATTCTTAAATTTGTATTACAAACCATTAAAATTATAACATCTCATAATTAATGTTATTAATTTTTAAGAAACATTTGTTGGCCACTCTTTATAATTTCCTTACACTTATACTAATCTTACATAATAACATAAAATGCACCGAAAATGTAGATAATAGTTTTGACCATTTGAACACCTTTAAATGTCATGCATGTGTGTAAGACATGTTACGTAGGACGCAGGCGCACAACTGTTAGCAATGCACCGTACAACTGCAGCTTTGTAACCTGTATTGCATGCATGCCTACACAGCACTGTTCTCCAGACGTTGTACTCAACGACTATGAAAACAATTACATTTTATGAAAATAAGTTTGCGGTCATATAAATGAGTATCTTTTTTAATACACTCATTTCAAATATACTACGTACGAAGTTCAACCCTTGAGTTTCATGAACTACCTGTCTCTTATAAATGAAATTCTTGCAGTAGTTTAAGGCCCAGAGTCTTGTAAAATAAATACAGGATGGACTGCAAGAAACACAGAATATGTTTTCCTTCTAAATTTTTAAATGACAGCAATCGACAGTTATATCAATTGTGAACATGTTTACCAAGTGGAGGTGTCATGATAGAATTTTATGTTTTTCGAAGCAATGGTGACAGCTTTCCAATAGTAATGCCCATGCGCAGGTGCAGGGACTGCGATAAAAACGCACTTGCGTTTCTTTTACAAATCTCAAAATTTATTCAACCAAATTTAATATGCATTACTCCTGTAGGCCTACAAGTACATTACGTTTCCGTGTGGGGGTGGATCTCTGAACGATTTTAATGAAATCTGTTACAGCATTTTCACTTCGCCAGGTGATACGAGTTAATTCATTTGTTAAGGCTGTCATAGTCGAATTTTTAGATCTACAGTACAGCATCCAGTCAAATAATTTGAAGTATTAAGTACATGCCATCTCATAAGAGAATATATTTGGTCTGATAATAATTCGTATACTATTAAGCTAGGTTGAAATTCCACTTGAGAATGAACAAAGTAAGTAATCATAAAAATAACTTACAATTTGCTATTGTTCACGTCACGAATGTATAAATATCAATAGACTGTAGATTAGTTATGACCATTACTTTACATTCTAATCAAATCGTTATTTAGGATAAATATTAACAACTGGTCAACCCCTTGACTCAGTGATTATCACTTCTGGTCGGTAAGCGAAGGTTCCCGTGTTGGATTACCGGCATAGGAGGAATATTTACAGTTGAAAATTAACAGCTAACCTCCGGGGTTCAGGAGTGGGTGTTGTGTGGTCGTACCATCCCCATACTGCGGAAGACAACGGCCAGTCACCGTATTATCACCTCGTCTCATCAACAACCGAGGACAAATTCCTAAATTATATCTCAAATTAAAGATTCCTGACATACCAAGTAAAACAAGTAGTAGAAATTTTCTTAGACAAAACAGAAGTATTTTTGAATACTTTCAACAGTGTGTACTTTCAAGTGTTGGAACTATATAGTTTAAACAATGCTTGTAGAGATTGTCAAGTATGTATATGAAGTTTCGTGAACTCTTAAGAGAAACCGTGGCCGTAACTTAGCAGCTAGAATATACATGCGCACAAAAAGTGACTCACCCTTATGTGATAATTGAATTAGTAACACTAGTTATTGGATGTGGCCTACATTATGTGATTCACACACTTGAATACAACGTTGGGTACATGGGGTAACGTTTGTCGCGGAATTGCAGCAGCACAGCGTTCAATATAGCTTTGTACGTCGGGAATGGTGTGATGATGAGTAATTTAAGCAGCGTCCTTTAGGTACCTAAGCAAAAAAAAGTCAGGAGGAGATTAATAGTATAATCTAGAAAGCCACGGCTCCTTCGAAGTTACTGGTCCATGATAACACTGATACAAGAAAACAATGATGCTGTTGGTTGTATGAGCTGTAACATAGTCACTCTGAAACCAAGTGTTCTCTAGTCAGTCTGGAGGTATAGTGTTTCCAAATAGTTGCACTATCGATATGAAACGAGGACTGTTTACTGCGTTATGAAAAAATGCCATGAAGGTACGGTTACGGTTACGTGAACACTGCAACACCACGCACCAACTTTTGCGGGTGCAGAAGAGACATTTGTACATGATGTGATTTTTCCCTAGTCAAAATGCGCGAGTTCTTTGCATTCACGTATGTGGAACCATGTCTCGTTAGACCAAATCCTATCAAGTTCTTTTCCATCTACCGTTACAGATGACATGAACCACTGACAGAACGCTAAATGTTTTCATTGTCCGCAGGAAGTAGTTGTAGAACAACACTAATTCTAAATGGACACAAACATTTGCCCAATGCTGTGTGGACTTCACCGACGGAGAGACCAAACTGACTTGATAGGTGACTCACGGACTTCTTGGGATTGAAATAATATGCAGCTTGAACGTTGACTAACATTTTCTGCAGTAAGTACTTTCGGTAGGCATCTTTTGGCTGCATATGCCACATTACCCATCTCTTGGAACTTGTCGTACAGCCGTTTGATGGACGACTTGTTTGATGCATTCATGCCATATTTTTTTTTCTGACAGTCATCTGGGTCTGGACATAACTGTCACTTCGGATGTACTAGGAGATAATGGATATTATCTGCCAATAAAAGTCGTTAATACTTGGAATAAAATAAGGAAACATCCTTTAATTAGACCGCGTCACTGTTCGAAAAGCCTGTATTTAATATTAATTTTTGTTGTCTCTGTTATGTTTACACAGTTAAAACTAATATCACCTGTGTGGATGAGTGAAATGATTTTGGTTAAAACTTAACAGCGAGGGGTTTCAGAACTGTTGAAGGGTGATATTAGGCAGTATGGAGCGGTGCAGGAATGAAAGGGTGGGAAAAACTGGAAATCCCCGAGAAAACCAGCCGGCCAATGGAATCGTCCGGCACACGTATTACCTGAAATGTATCCGGGGCGATCCCCAAAATCAGAGAATATTTTACACGCTGGTCTATAAAACTCCAATCTGAGCAATATTTTAATTTTACGGAAAAACAAAGCACTTTCCGTGAAAATATTTTCACTAAAAGAAACTCTTTGCTGTGAGAAAACAAGTCGACTGTAGTTTTCGCACAAAACGTTTTGATTTCTTCATAGTTTAGTATACTATGTTCAGTAAATGTTGGCAGTTCTGAGGACCAGCTTTTAAATTGTTGTATGTGTTTAGTGAAATGCAAGTTTTTTTTGTTTGTTTTGTTTTAAAATAAACCCGAATAGTCTATTCCGCCGTGTTTACGGTAAATTTTGAGTTGACTGTGACTGGCACATGTTGCAATCACTAAGTGCCCCTTAGAACTCTCTACTGAGGATGTTTTACGAAGCAGAGTAACTTAGGGGATACTTTATATTCCCAGACTTTATGGGATTAGACCACTGACCAAAGACCAGTGTAAGGAAGGCGGTAGGTTAAGTAGATAGACGGAAGCGACAGAGGGTGCAGCAGAGACGCAGTGGGTGGCGGCACGTCCCTGTGCAGTCAGGTCTGGGCGAGGTAATATTGGCGACACTGACCCACATGTACGTACCAGCACCCACCCACCTACCCGCCAAGCTACCGGCCTTGTCCTTCCCGCTGTTATCCCCTGCTGAGGCGACCGTCATTTATTGCCGCCGAGACTCGCGCCCGCTCCACCAGTCTTCCTCTGCGTGGGCCCACTTACCTTACCTTACCCTCAATGTTGTGCTCTCACAACCTCATATATCTCATTATTAGACTTTTTTTAACGTTGAAACGCATACGTTATTACTAAATGCTCAGGTGGAACATTCGTTGTCATTTTGGATTAATTTAATTCTTAATATAGGACTATAGCTTTTCCGGCAAGATTTTTGTGTATTTGACTTAAATAGAGCGTCCAATTTGACCTGATTGATGTTTAAATATGACATAAAAAAACTATTTTTCTTTAAGTTGGCTAAATTGGCTTATGTGTTTGCCGATAAGCCACTTATTTTATTTATTAATTCACACAGATAAAATAATGAAAGAATTTTCATAATACTGTAAATAATACGTCAACCATGCCACATTACACCCTTTCGTAACACAGTAAAAAAAAAATTTCTAAAACGTAAGTTGCACAAAAATTAAACTAACCTAATATGATGATGTGTGAGCCATTTATAAAACCGTGCCGTAAACAGGGGTTATATTGTGTCAGCTACGGGTGACTTTTCAATCGAAATGTTTGTTTTAGGTGCTGGTTAGTGAAAGATTACAAAGTTTATGTGGAATGATTAAAACATATGGTTTTAATTACTTGAATAGGGTTACATGTTCTTTACTTACATATCCTGATAATAAAACATTTCGAGTGGCAAAATGTCACCCCTGCTGTAACCCTGGTTTTTAGTACATAAATTAAATAAATGAGTAAGCTATACTGTTCCCGCGTTTTCATTTGAAAATAATTTTAACATCCGTAAACCTCTCGCGCAGAAATTTTCGGACAGTAAAATTGTTTTCAAATCAAAACGCGAGTATTTCTGAAATTGGTTTATTACAGAAGTCTCGATATTATCATATTAGAACTTCAAAAATTACAGTTTTTCCTTTTTTTTATTTTGTGGTTTTAAGTCCTTATTTTTCTAAAAACAGTTGTTAATTTTTTACTCGGGAGTGAAGCATACTGCCGCATAGTGCTATTCAAATAAACGTCCGGTGATAAAATATATACTCGGCAAAAATTTTTATCGAATTTTGATGAGTAGTTCAGATTTTATTGACCATCAGAATTTCAGTCATCCGCTCGACATCGTACAGTACTTTTCAATACCCATTAAATATTACTGTGTAGGACAAGTTTTTTTTTCGCGATTAATTGCAATATATTTAAATAGATATAGTTATTAAAAGTTATCTTGAAAGTAAATAAAATAATTTCTGAGCCTGAGTAAGAAACCTTAAATTGTGTGTGTTTGTGTGCATGCGATTTCCCATATTACTTTTAGTAAGTTTACAATATAATACTTTCATATGAAATTCAGCATGATCAAATATTGTATTTTATGAATCAGTAGAAGATACCAGGAAACCTCTCTAAATTGAACATGGCAGACAGTAAACTATTGACCTTAAAATGTTTTATATGTGCTTACGGTGTGACGAACCAAGTAAACAACACATTACAACAGTGACTGCTTAAATACCTACGCGAGTATTATTATTTTGACAGTTCCAGTGCAGGGGCTGGGGGCTGGAAGCTTTGGGTCGTCACCGTCATCTTGGATTACGTCCAGGTGGTTATCGTGGCGGTCAATTTCCCTTTTCCTGTATCTCTTAAAATTTGTTTCTTTTTTCCTTAAAAAATTTTCACCTTCAGATAAAGGGGGGAAACTCTAAAATGTTCCTCCCTCTTTTCCGTCCCTCCAACTTAATATATATATATATATATATATATATATATATATATATATATATATAAACATTTTTTTCTCTCTGAGGCGGCGAGAAAACCGTAGGTTTTTCCCCTGTCCTGTCGCTTTATGGTCAAAATTGTCACATTTTTTATCAGATTGTATTAAAATATATGCTATACAATTATTTATATTTATAATACCAAGGGTTTGCAATGTGGAAAATTTTTTTGTATATTGTTTCTTGCATTATTGGAACTTTTCGCATTACTCACAATTTTTTCAAGTTTGATTGTGTAATTTCGTTTTTTTTAAATGTTTTTTTAATGCCCATCATCTTGATATGCACCACGGCCAGCCATATTGTTTTAATCTTTCGTCATTTATTTTCGTCGTATTTAATTTGTTTGCATTGTATGCTAGACAATCAGCTCGATACTTTGCTTATATCATTATATTGCTAATGGCGCTGCAGTCAGCCATATTTGTTTCCTTCATTGCCTGCTAAGTGTCGCTAGTATCGCGGGTGTCCTATGCAACGAGCTATATAGTAAACATAGAGGGGCGGAAACAGCAATCTCTAAGGCTCTGAGGTGAAGCCCAATTGAACGTGGTATTTTGACCCTAGATAAATGGCGGACACATATCCTGTCGAGAGACGAGAGCGATTATGCTAATTTAAACATTATTACAGTATAATATATTACAATAATTATTGGCCTTTTGTCCTGTGTTTAGCGGGAATATAGTGGAGCTATAATGTAACGGATTTTATGCGAACAAATGACGGATTTTCAACATAATGTTGGCCACACTGCTGTTCGCAATGTTTTCTTGGGTCAAAACAGCCGTTCAATTGGGCTTCACTTTGAAAGCGTTTCCGCCCCTCTATGTTAACTATATAGCTCGTTGGTCCTATGTTTCCAGCTTGGTGTTGTCAGCGTCAGCCATCTTAGTTTCCATCGTCGTCCGTTATTTCATAGTTGAACTCCCACCTTGCCTGGTAGATGTCGCTAGTGTTGCTGGCTTTCTTCGTCGCATTCGTCACCTGCTGGGGTGCGCTTGAACTGTGTTGTAGTGAGGTGTGGTTATTCAATTTTTTACTTAGCGAGATATACATTTGTACATCTACTAATACTTCAAACCATGTCACAAGTTAGAAATTTCAGTGCGTTTATTAAAATAATGATTTTTGGGCTTCTAAAAATTGATATAAAAGGCTTTTTCATACTGTCGTATCTCTGATTGTTATATCAAAGAAATAAAAACATGCGTTAGACTTAGCACTATACTCCCCAAAAATAAAATTATACGATCACAGCTTAGAGTCGTATAAGAATGAATAATAGTAAAGCCGGGTGGCTTGGGCGTAGATGTGATAGTGCAGTACATACGCCAGTTAGCAGCGCCCACAGCGCTCCATCAATTAAGTGTCGCTCGCAGACAAACGCAGCCTATCTAAGACAGTTTAAAGGTGGAAGGTACGTGAACAGAACACGTAGAGGGCGACTAGTAAGGAGATGTAGACAGGGGTAGTGTCGGCGCCAGGCGCCCTACAAGGCTTCCCGCGCCTGCCTACAACTGCCCGTCATAGTGATGCCATCGGTGGCACGGCTGGCAGGCGCTGCGCTTATCTATGCACGTGGCGACAACCAATCACACGCCGCCAGGATGTCACGATCCACGGCCGTGCAGCCCCGCGCCACCTCCCCTCTCCCACTGCTGGCCCACCCTTACTACACACCTAGCCTACATAAATTAGCTCTCACATCCTTCATTGAAATACATGTAGGCTACGTTTTTCAACTTTGTATACAAACCTCGAAAAAAAAGTAATACAAGATTGCATATTTTTACTGAATTTGCGAAAAAGTATTTTGCCTGAGTAAAGTATTTCTTCGCCATAATCTCTTCCGCCTGAATCAAAAGTTCAAAGATAAGACGTCACCATTTTTTCAAAACAGAAACTTCAGTTTTAAAAGAATATATGGTTACAAATTTTTACTGAATTTGTTTTCAATGATTGATTTTTTTTGTTACTTTCTGAAACTTCAGCATTTTATGTACAGAATGAGTCGTTAACGTATGCTAACCCGACAGAAGTGTAATCTTGAGGACTAATAATTAGGTGTATTATATATATATATATATATATATATATATATATACACACACACACACACACACACACTCATGCAACATTGGACCTAATGTGGTTCATGAGGGTGGTAGATAGCCTCGAACGCGGAGACTGAAAAAATGTAAATGCGCCTTAAATAACAAGCAAATTGCACACGTCATGCACGACAGTGTTACAGGCTGTCTACCTTCCAGACATTCATTCAGCCAATTCAATTGCAGCTGAACATTTGATTTCTGTGGAAACGGACGGGATTATAACTTATCCCAACGTGACATTTTTTTATGCTGGTTACTTATGTGTTATGTCAAATGTCTATAGCGGATGATCACAAAGTTCTAAGCAATAGGGAGTAACCAACCTGACTTCACACAATTTTCCTGTATACGAAATAACTTCATTTTAAGACATTTGCTTTTCCTTTTTCGCACTTTTTCACGTTACAAATGTCCACCTTTGAGGCCATGTACCAGGGCCAAAGTCGCATGTATGTTTACCTAATTATGTGTCCTCCGTGTTGCACTCGCGTCAGGTTAGCATAAATTAACGACTCACTCTGTTTAATAAGTTCAATATTGATAAATACCCCACATCATCGTAATGGCGTCCATGTACTTTTTTTTTGTAAGTTATGGTGATATTTTATGTTCTTCTGACATTATATCAACGGCAACTTAATGGATATGTATGGTTGCCTGCTGTCATATCTATCACCAGTGTTGAAATCACTAAATAGTATATTTCAGTGCGGCGGAACAAATAACGTCTTATATCCCGTTACTTTATTCAGATTATGAAATGTGTGTGGCGAGATTGCCGTTTCTGTATATTTATTTTTTGGATTTATATTCTTGTCTTATACTTTAATTGGATTCAGCGCAAATGGGGCGGTCTAGATTTTGGCACGTTGATGCTCTGATATACAGCGTTTGTGTTTCAAGTGTTATTCGTAAGGTTACAGGGGTAATACAAAAGCAATATTAGCAGCAAATACTTATTCATATCCAGAGGTTTTTTGTACAGGAAGACCGTTGTTTTTATCCAGTGTGCGACTTTTGTACACTAGATGTCGGCAGAGCAGACCTACTTTCAGTGAGGGCATGTAAGTTGAAAACACATCCATGCTGATGACAACAGCACGCAAGGATCATAACGACAAATGAAGTAAACTTCTATGAGAGTCAAAGAGTGTTGCTGTTGCCTTCGTAGGCAATATATTAGCGTGCAATGCGAAAGGTTATTCAGTTCGACGTGACTCGCGCTCGAATTCGAGTAACCAAGCGCATCACGCCATCGAGCATTGTAAGTGAGTGCGAACGTCGCATTAAATTACATTACAAAAGTCCTGGGGGCAATAAGAAATACGTCAGCTCGTGAATGTGCTCATGGATATACCACGTGTTTCTTTGCTATCTTGATAAACAATAGATTAGCTCCACGACCATATAAAAAGTACTTGGAGAAAAGCGAAAGGTAAGCTGCTATGGCCTGCAATAGGAACCATCTCATTCTCCTAGAACAATTGCGGGAAAAAAAATAAATTAGAATGCCCAGAGCGGGAAACCGAACCGTTGCTCTCCCGAATGCGAGATGACTGTTGTATCACTACTCTAGGCGTCTAACTTTTTCTCCACGTAATGAAAATTCGCACATTGTCCCAGCCTTCAAGCAGTGTCAGAATGCTGCTAGTTTGAGCCGTCTTCTCTACGCTACAGCCAAGAGTTATTATTACGGCCAAATTACTGAGGTGATGTGGAGCGGGGAAAGAGCAGCAGTGGAATGAAGAAGCAAGAGAAAACAGAAGTGTCCATGAAGATGTCCATACACCCTGACTGTGTACGCCACTCTCCCAACGAAATCTGTATCAGGGGCATCAGTAATCATAGTGATAAACAAGAGTCAGCTGGCCTCACATACATGGGTACAAACTCTTCTCTATATCAACAACAATGTTAAATTTTAGTAGTGTAATTAAATCTTTCCTCAGAATAGCACTAACAGCATCTTTTGAAAGCAAATTGATTTTACAACTTAGAGTGGAAGTTGCTTCGTTTCCGCAAATTCTTGCTTACACTGATCCGTATAGTTGCCTGTTGGTAAAAATATCAAGCTTATTATAAACTATGCTAAGTCGTTTACAAAATATTGAAATTAAGAGCTTTAAATAACAGGTTCTCTAACTTTCTGTTATGATAATCGTATTGTTAAACGAAAGTAGCAGGGCTTGAATATTGAAATTTAATTTGAATAAGTACCCATATAGTATAGTCTACAATATTCGGAATTCAAAAAATATTTGATTGAATTGATTCTTCTATAAAATATGCCCATTTTACCTACCTATATTGCTTTACGAATATTTCACAATTATTGACCATGTGGTTTGAAAAATATTTACAAATATATTTTAGAAATGTATAGTGTTCACTACATACAGCTATTAAAAAAGTTTAACAGACATACATGTTCGACGATGTTTTTTTTTATAAAGTACAGAACTGTTGACCATTTAGCGTTTATTACACAAAGAATTTATTTACATTTATTTTACATATTTCTTCTTAATTTATTCATATTGGTTGAAGTGTAGTCGATGTTCACCTATCAATAAAAAACTATTAAAGTATTTGAGGCTACCAAAGGCTCTTGCTTCTTCCCAACCTGCTTAGGTAGTGGTTTATGTACTTTATAAATATATATCAACGCATGAAGTTTCAAAATAAATTAATATTTATCAGTCACCTGTTCCTTGAAAATGTCCATCTTTGTTCAAGTCTTTAATTTGCTACACATCTACTGATTAGGAATTAACAAGATTTTTAAATGTAGGATTTGACACTAGCAACACATTACGCTGAAGTTCTTACATTTAAGCGCCTTCTTTTACAGAATCTATATTGGGAAGATTATCTCGTAATATATTTCTACCAATGTCTCCTCCTTTTCTAATAAGTCACGTTTGGAATTGAGTTCTACTCAAACGCGCACCTGTTCATTTCAGTTCTTTGAAAACGTAAATCTTTTGCGTATTGACATTCTGAGCCACATTTGTGGTATAGGCTCGTGTATATTTTATTCAACAAACTCACAATATTATAAAAAAAAATCTTCAAAGCCAAGGAGTTTTATTCTGCTGAATGAACGGAAAATACATATCTGGGATGTTAATAGTTTGTTTCAGTATTGCCACTTTTCTAATTCTCTCGAAAACGCTATTGGTAGGTATGAAAGAGTGCAGAACCACCGGACACCAAAATTCAAATTGTTTGTTTCCTCCATTCACTGAGTTATTTGAAAACTGACCGAATGACTTTACGGTTATTATTTAACCCCGGTACAGCATCAGAGCAGAGTTGAATATACTCTACACCTCAGCCAGAAATTTTTTTCAACGTATCAAAGCAGATGTGGTTTCGTTTAAGCACATTCGCCTGTAATTTTTGGGGCCAATTATAAAATGTTTCAGATTTCCGATCTTGAGATGACTTGGAATTTATTGATTGAAAATCGTAGGGATTTCTTGAAGACGATAAGTATGAAATAAATAAAAATAATAATCTTAAAAAACTGTTTACGTCAACTTTTCGAGTAAATATGTTCTTCTAGTATATATTTTTGTGGCAAAATCTCCTATACCGAAATTTACTGCATTTTGAACCGGCGCTAAAGTAACGTGTCAGTCTGCTCTCAAAGATAGCAAACATTCTTAGGGTGTATCTTCCTTACGTACTGACTCCTGAAATTATGTGAATTTCAACACAAAAATGTTTAGTGTCATTTTTTGTCCGCGTTCTCTTAAGGTGTTCTAGTATTATGAACTCGAAATTGTCACCGCCTTCTGCAGTGGGTACAGCAGATAGGAACAAGGAGTGCTATAAAGTAGCTACGTATTTCCTTTATCGTCATCACAATTTCCTTGTGAATGGCTGATCTTCGAGCCAAAGGTTGGAGAACCGTAGGTGAGCGCTTTGATACTTGCCTCGTTTCACGACTGCAAACGTTCACTTCTCCCAAAAGAATGATAGTCACAGTGATATGAGAACCGCTGAATGAACACTGATACATTGAATTCATGCGCGGCCTCGCGCCGGTATTTCTTGTGTGGCGCCTACAAAACAAGCACTAGCTATGTAAATATCACCCGCAAATAGCTCCAATATTTTCTAGAATAAATTATATCATGTTTTGATATTTTTATTGCCTGCCCATTCACGTAATTTGTTACCCATCGAACATATGTGAGACGGCAACTTCCTTCCTCCTCCTCAGAGAGTTAGTGATCTAAAGAAAAATGTGAAATAATTGTAAGCAAATCTGTCGCAGGAATACAAGCTGTACTGTTTCATTCCATGTCCATTCGTGTCAACGCACGTATCCGAGAAAAATATGGACGAAATATTAGTGTCCTGTGTCGCAGTTTGACAAAATATTTTCTTGGTTCAATTATGTCGCAATCGTGTCTTGCTTCTATGTGTGTCATCACGAAAAAAAAACGTGTGATTCCAACGTAAATTCTTATATAATAAGCATTTGTTCAAAAAAATTACTAGTAACAACAGAATATGTACCCGAAATACTTTTAGTAAGATTTGTTCAAATATATAAAACCTACTCATATGTTTTATTCAAAACTAACAATTGGCACTTACAACACCGTACATTTAATTTTTTCATATTTTGGAAGTTATAAATACTCCAAAATGTAAAATCATCAAACGGCTCATAGGACCTACAGTTTTATAGCAATATTTATTATAATGTTTTTAATATTCTTACACATATAATAAAATAATTCCCTCAACCACAATGATAGGCTATGTTATTTTAGGAGTAATGAAGTTATAAAGATTATATTACAACCTCAAATTTACCTCAATTTGTAATATACAAAAATATTTGTGTCCTGTACTGCTGAATTTACATCGCCGTTTAATTTTCTATTCGTTTAGAAAACTGTGCTTGTAATTTTGTTTGAACAAAATAATCAGAAAAAATTTCCACGCAAAAGTTGGGCACATTGTTTACAAACACAGGTCAAGTAATTTCAGTAAGGCAACAGAGCAGCAAACCGTTGAAAATTGCTCCAAACACCCCACGCACACGAAATGGGACTTGTAAACAAAAGTGTTGAGAAAAAGATGGACAACACGCAGGAAGAAAGCAGGCTCCGTTAGCTCATATGGCAGTTAAATTTTAAATTCTTGAACATCGTATAAAAAAGTGCAATTTTTTTTTATTTCGGTAAACGTGCCCAAAATTTCTGTGGAAAATTGTTCGGATTTTGTGTTCAATCAAAATTACAAGCACACTTTTATAAAAGAATAGAAAATTCCACTTCGATGTAACTTTAACAGTATAGGACACAGTCATTTTTGTATATCGCAAAATGTGGTAATTTTGTGGTTGCAAGAAAACCTTTAAAACTTCATAACTCCTAAACTAAACATAGCCTTTCATTGCGTCAGTGGGGATTCTTTTCTCATAGGTGTAAGAATACTGAAAAAAATTTAATCAATATTGCGGTAAAACTTTAGGTCCTATGAGTCGTTTGATTAGTTAACGTTGTGAACAATGTATTTTTATTTTGAAATGTGTTATTATTGGGCTTCGTTATCCTTTTAAGGATTGGGTGACACATGTTTTTCGTGACGTTGTTCTCTCGTCATTTTTGTACGCATACAGTAAATGAATAATTATTATAATCTGATCAGGCATTTTATTTTAATCATCTTACAAGTGCAGTGAATTAGTGTTTTAATTTCATTAAGAAATATGTAATATTTTTACATTACTATATATATTTACAGAGTGGTAGTTTTTATTTATATCATGAAGTTATTGACAGCGCCATTTATAGATTTTTGACACTGTAAGTGTGTGTATTTGCAAACATATCAAGCGAGGAAAAACTGCCTGACGCCAGGCGATCTCTTTAACACTCGATGCATGTAATGGACGAAGAGCTCAGCACGACACGTGGACGATTCCATGGAACCAATCAACATGCAAACCTTCGAAAGCAGTTGCAATTCAAGGTCAACCACGCCCGCAATCAACACTTGTTTTATCTTTTCTTTTCAGTAGTTAAAGCACGAGTATTCGTGCTTGAACATAAGTTGAATGCACAAATAAAGAGTACTTCAAAAAGAATGCAACGAGGAGTGAGTGTTGATGCAACGTCTAGGTGTGCTAACAGTATAATTAATGTGTATACGTGCCATGAACACACACCGCATAGGTTATTGTGCCAATGAATATTTTCGTTACAGGTTCGTCATGGAACTTAACACCACCAGAATTATAAAAACCAGTCACATTATTTATGTTACTTTTTTTGGACCCACTTCCACTTTATTATTCAAGCATCAGCACTGCCCGTGTTAATGATTTTAGTTCTTAACATGTTTTATACTTTTATTAATTATTTTATTGAATGTTTATGGATTTCATACAATCTTAATTAAGCAGTTTGATGGTATAAAGTATTTGAATTATCGTATAAAGACACATCCTGTACCTGAAGATTCTAGAAACTTATCCACTGATGAATATACTGCTTGACACTGTGGTCAGACAGGAGCAGATTTCAGTGCGATAGTGGAGAAGGAGAAAGAGAAACTGATTGGAGGAAACCCTGTCACAAGGCGGTAGCTCGACTGCAGGTGGAAGAAATATTACAAAGTGTTCATTTCCTCGAGAAATTCAAACTTGCATTTAGTATCAGTGTAGTCACAATAATTCGGAACGCACTTCTCGTGTCAAATGTCCATATTTTTGCTCGTGGAAACGTAACCAACCATCGGCCACTGTGAGCTTCAGTATTAAATAAATGCTGCTACAAAAATTTTTACAAAAATATTAAGTCAAACGTTGCTATATACGTTACGTTTCAAAAGGGTGCCATAAGGTATGTAACAACTGCGTGCACGTGAACTCATAAGACCGAACACTGGCACACTGAAGAATCCTGTAACGACGGTCATCAACGTAACCAGAATCTGAGATTCCTGGGTGGAATACCAGTACAGTATGCCCCCATTTCTACTCAGGACAAACTGAATACTTCCCGGCATGGTCTTTTTCTGTTTTTTTTAATCATGATTCGCTTTACTTTATCTGTTATTAACTGTACTTTTTAATTTGTTTAAGTTTTTATTAACATCACTACACATATAAGAGCAGGCGCTTCTGCTGGAATGTTTGCTCTAATTACTCCTATGTATAAGGCTTCTGTATATACGTACCATCTCTTGTAAATGTACCTATCAATGTCAAATTGTCAACAAACCAGATTTCTAAATCCATCAATCAATCATACCAGTTGCTAAGCCACGCATGTACGTACAATTTTATATGTAGGTTTTAGTGAAGTTCACGGTAAATAACTTCTTAAACAGTAATGGAAGTTTCTAAAGCATCCAATATGGTACAATTGCCATACTGTAGCTTGTGAATGGAGAAAACGTTGAGTATACAAGTCAGGTAGCATCAGTAAGCATTTTAATGTTTCCCCAAAATGTACAGCACCAATATAATTGATGCATGGGATAAAAATTTAACCATATTGTAACAGATTTTCAAATAATTTTATAGTGTTAGCATGTAGTACGCTGCTTATTAGCCACAAGGAATAAAATGTAAGAAGCTATTAAGGCCAATTAAATTTGCTATAACTTCGCACATGAACGTGAATGAACCCTAGCGATCACGTGTTCACCTGAACTCGTCTAGATCTTTCTTTGGGACTGCGGTGGTCGACGGGTCAGACCTCTCGTCTCACACCTAGGGGTTCAAGGCGGGAAAGGTCTCCGGATTTTCGCATGTCGGAACCGTGCAGAACGATGCCGCTGGTCGGCGGGTTTTTTCGGGGATTTTCCGTTTCTCCAGCCTCCTCATTCCGGCGTTGCTCCTCACACCATGCCACACCTCACCAGCGCTAATGACTTCGATGTTGAGTGCTGACCAAAATCTTTTCACTTCACTAGATCTTCCTTCTCTAGCCTTCTATTTACGCTATAGCGTACTTTGTTTCTGCCACAATTAACTATCTCTGGTAGCAGTAGAAAAACAAGTGAGAAAACATCATCTGGTTTAAAACACCTTCGCTGCCGTTGAGCAATAAATGACCTGAACTTTAGCTGCCAAACTGCTTGACTGATATCATATTCTGAATGACGTCAACTAGCTGAACTGAACTGGTATCGCAAAAACATTCCATATAAGCTCACATAAATGTAATACTTCGTTGCGTGTAGTGTTATGCTGCGATGCACACCACAGTCTAATTGGCATCAAGATATGTTTAAATGATCCGACCAATTGACTCAGTGGTTAGAGCTCCTGACCGCTGGTCAAGGGCTCCGGGTTCGATTCCAGACCGCGAAGAGAACATGTACAGTTCTCTCTCCGTGTTCAGGGCTGGGTGTTGTGTTGTCCCCTTAGCCCTATCCTGAAGAAGACAATGGCGAACACCGCAGTATCGCCCTCGCCTGGTCATGCCTCATGGATTCGTACCAGCTTCCTCTCCGGGCTGAAAACTCATCATCTGTGTTTAAAGCCATTGTCACGTTTTAGGAGTTACAGTTATCCTTAAGAGTAACTGAGGCTGGAAAATACCTGTACACACACACACACACACACACACACACACACACATATATATATATATATATATATATATATATATATATATATATATACTGTTTTTGTGTTTGCAATTACACCCATGTTACAAATTTTAAAAGAATATCATGACCTACGATATTTTCAAAGGTGTAACATGCTCGATTTATTGCTGCATCGTGTGAGGATCATAAACGTTTATTCAAATTAATTACTTTTAAAATCCTGACTATTGGGAGACTGCATGCTTTAGAGAAACAACATTTATATCGACATTGAAGTATTATTTTTTTTTTCAAGTATTACCTCACGAAGTTATTCGTATTTGGTTTATTATCAGCATGACGAACACAATACCATTTACACATGTTTCAGCTGCCTGGGACCTACCATTTTCGTTCACAACTGCTATAATTTGTACGCAGAATACTATTACAAACTGATGTGCAACTTTAACAGCATTGAACTTGTTGTTTAGAGTGAATGCCCACCATCGTCTGTACGGTGAGCACCTCACATGGATTTTCGCAGGATTGCGTATGCTCTAGGTTCTGTATGTCTGCGCGAATTATTCAAGCGTGTTTTGAGCATAAACGGAATGTCCTAGACAGTTGAAACAAGAGTATCTTTTTTGTTACACAGGTCTCGTTTCTCAATAAACTATCTTCAAATGTTCGAAAATCCTAACGGTAAAAAAGTTGTATGCAATTAGAAGGTAGCCACCCCTGTTATTTCCAAAAGGGTGGAAGGTATCACGTTGCATTTTCTGTTGGTTTGAAAGTCCCAACCGCATTAAGCAATGCTGAAAATATAGTTTTTATGTCATATGGTTTCCGATATTTTGGGGAAATACTATTATAATTGTTGATATACAAAGACTCATTACTCCCTTAATATTAAGTTTAGGCAAAAATTGAAAAAATAAAAAAAATTCTGCTTGTCTTTTCATAATGAATCACCTGCCGGAGTTTGTTGGTGTTGTTCAGTAACACCCTGTGTGTTTGTTTGTGTGTGGGTGTATATATATATTTTTTTCTGCCGCTAGCTTCGCTGCAATCGCATGTGGATCAGAAAAATACGAAACTGTAGTAAATTAATTTTAAATAGACTTAGAAATGAAAGAAGTTATTTAACTTAATTTTAAAGTGAAAATAAACCAATTTCGCGTTTTACTTTCGAATTGGCATTTTTTCCTATGCAAACTTGAATTTTGAAGTTAAAATGAGTTTTCTTTTCTAACTTTTTTTTTGGTTGCGAATTTAACAAAATATACTAATGATCTATTATACCGAGGCACATTCTATATAGTGGAGAATCTACTATCTTTACCTAAACGGATTATCAGAGATTATAAAGATTTACTTATTGAGCAATTGAGAAGTAACGCCATGTAATAACTTAAAGTAACTTATCAGTAAGTTTAGTTTGTTAACTCACTTAGTAAAACGAAAATTGGCCTATGTTATAGAGGTGTGGAGTTTATTATTTTCTTAGTGATACAATATACTGAACTACTAAGATTCATACAACTATCTTTGATGTTAGGGGTATATAGCGTAATATTCTATCAACCTTCTACAATTTTTACATTTACTAACCATATGAAAGAGAGAAAATTATTTCAAAATTTGTTCCATGGCTTTTCTTTTGTTGGAGTTGAGATTCACTTAGACCATGTAATTGTTATACTAGACTAACCGTCACAACGTGTAGTTAAGATCCAAGCTTTTGAAGTTAATAACGTACACATATCTCCTCAACTTAGTGAGCGATAAATAATAACAAACAAACGTTATCCTTTGTGGGTTTAAATCTGACGACAAAAAATATCTGTAATTGGAAATTGTATATTTGAAAGCTAACATCTCAACGATATCTCATTGCGATGCGAGCTTTTCCACTTTTAGAACCTGCGAACTGTAATTTACTATCAAGGATAGTAAACCAATGCAGCAGGAGTCAAATTATGCTAGGACCATACATTGATGCCATTCTCTAACAACTGTTTTGGCTGTATATGCCACAAAGGCAGGGGACCGCGGTGGCCGATGGTCTGACTATTCGCCTCAAACCAAGGCGAACCGGGTTCCATTCCCAGCGAGGTCGGTCCCCGGATTTTTGCATATGGGAATCGTGCCGGATGATGCCGTTGGTCGGCGGATTTTCTCGGGGACCTCCCGTTTCCCCCGCCCCTTCACTGCGGCGCTACTCCATACTCACCTCATGTCACCCAACATTAGCGCTAAAGACCTCGATGTTAAGCGCTTACCAAAATCTCTCACTCACTCACAAAGGTAGGCAGGCGGTACGCACACCATCAGCGAGCACATGCCATTGCATGCCAGCAGTGGCCTGTCGCTGAAATTATGTGGGTGGGTCGCAGTCATTTGTACGAGGATATGGGAAGCTTTAGTGGCCGTGATCTGGCCGTCGTACTCTTCGTGTACGAACATCAGTCCAGCAATTGAGTCGAGGTGAGGTGAGGTGAGAGGGTATTTACGACCTCTTAACAACGAGGTCTTGGGACTCTGCTTACCTAGAGGTTTCGCGTGATTTCGCGCTGAGCAGGATGTATCAGGCAGATGATGCAGCCTGCATAACACTGGTGAGAGCAAGAAGGAAACTGACGTCTTTTATTGCCTTCCTTCTATTTCACACATTCTTCCCAGGCATGTTCAACTCTTGTCAAACCTCTTTTAAAGCAGACCAGCTCGACTTCCGTTTCTACAACCGTCATTTTTCGCCTCCAGCGCGAAAGTGCATCTCCAAACTCGAAGACTTAACATTCTATTTTTACAAACCAGTAGCAGATGTTCACGTGCTTTTGTGCACTGGCGTAACTAACATCTTCACAAAGTTGGCTGGTTATGTATGTGTGCCGGAACAAAACAGAACTCCCATAACTAAATAGTAGAAATTTATCGAAGTGGGTTTTAAACACCGCTAACGTGAATATTAGGCCTATTTTTAAAATATTCAGTCCAGCAATAAGACAGTTTCCTTACGCATAATATTGTTGAATAGTCCTTCACACACGTTTACAGATTATAACTCATTTGAACAACTGGTCTCTTTCCACCTGCAGCAAACTAGTACAGATATGCTTCCCAGACCTTTTGTATTATAGTAATAATTGCAGTTTTGCACTTGCAACCATTAGGATGTAACCTATTAGCTAAAGGACTGCAATCATCAGTTATTTTATGTAACGGTTATCGAAGAACTTCGCAAAGAATAGGTGTGTAAATAAAGAGAGACTTTAGAAAATGTCTAAAGTTTGCGTGATGCTCAGTGTAACAGCTCAGTGTTAACAGCATACACGCCCGTGACTCTCTGTAATCTCGCCACCTTACGCAATCAACAAAATACTTCATGCATGTTTTTGTTAGCAGTTAATAATGTTGATGTCTGTTATTTTACGTACTACTAACACGTGTTTATGGAAAATACGATGTTAATTAGTTTTTCCTTTACTTTAATCTTTAAAGACAATTAAACATGTTAGACCTAATTATGAATATTCAAGCGTTGAACACACAACACCAGTTGCCGAACGATGTCGTTGGTCGGCGGGATTTCTCACGGATCTCCCGTTTCCTCCGCCCTTTCATTCCGGCGCCGCTCCATATTCACCTCAATTCACCACTCACCAGCGCTGAAGGCCTCGATATTAAACGCTGACCAAAATCTCTCTCTCACTCACTCACATCACCAGTAAATAAAAGGAGAAGTTATAAGACTGATTCAAAACTTACTACAACGGTACAGTATTTGAATCAGTCAACTTTATTAAACTACAGTTATAAAAAATGTGCAACTGAAGCCCTGTGTTTATATTTTCACGATTGCAACAATGTTTCTATTTTTAGCATGATATAACAAATCTGAAAAAAAAAAAAATGTTTTTCCAAACTTCGTCAAACTTAGAACATATTTGCTACTAAGAAAGCTGACTTGACTTATGTGTTTATTGTTCGCCCTATGTTCATATTTTCACAACAGTTGCCATTTTATATTTTTAGCATAGTATGACATATCTGAGGAAATAATTTTTTGAAGATCATTAATTTTGGAACACATAGTAAGTTGACTTGACTTGGTTTAATTCGTTCAAGTATGTTCATATTTTCATGATTCAAGTATGTCCACATTTTCATAATTAAGGCCACTTTTATATTTTTTTCATAGTGTGACATATTTGAGTAAATATTTTCCCGAACTTCTTTATAGTACTACTACTCTGTGAGTTGAATTTACTTCTTATCTCTTTTATCATATTTTCATATCTTCAAAACTGCGCCCATTTATATATTTTTAGAATAATATGATAAATCTGAGGAAATATGCTGGTACACATATACCCTTTACTTTTGTGTGTTTCGTTCATCCTGCATTTATAGTTTAATAATGGCGGCCATTTTTTATTTTTTTTTTTTTAGCATAATATGACATATCTTAGGAAACATTTTTTGAAGTTTGTAAATTTTGGTACACATAATACAACTGAGTAAATTGACTTGACTTATACGTTTGTCGTTCATTCTATGTTAATATTTTCAAAACGGCGACAATGTTTCTATATTAACATAATACAACATATCTAAAGAAATATTTGCAGAACTTCATCAACCTTGGCACACATATACACTGATCTAGCTTCTTGAAGTTTTTTTATGTTTATGCTGTGTTTGTATTTTCAAAATGGAGGCATTTGGAACGCATTTTGATACCACGAGACATCTAACGAACAATTTTTTCTGAACTTCTTCATACTCGCTACACATATAGTACATATATAGCAAGTCGAATTGGCTTTTCCGTTTTTGTTCATGCTCTGATCGTATTTTATAAATGTCCGTCATATGAATATTGGCCTATTATGATTTACAGGAATAATTTTTCAAAATGTCATTAAACCCAGTACTCTTTTAGTTAGTATATCGATCTTGAGCGATTACAGTCAGCTTGTTAGTCGCAATCCATTAAAGCATAAAATATGTGGGCTTGAATTAAATATTATAAAAAACGTTATAAATCACCACACCTGCAAGTTTGACATGGTTTTAATTGGAAATGGCATGTAACTGAAAAAGGAGGAGTGTAAAAAAACGAAACAATGGCGAAATCAAGAGTTTCCTGTCTTCGAAGGTCCCAGAAAATGTTACAAAGATGGCAATACTTTTAAGAGACGAAATAAATTTAGCCATTTTTCTCTTATATAGAACTACCGTAACCGGGGTTACTTTGACTATTTTCGTGGTTACTTTGACCATTTTCGGGGTTACTTTGACAATTTAACGTATTAGTTTTTGGGTTTTCTGGTAAATAAACAGATAATCTGAGCCGAGTATTTTAAATAATTCCTTTTATCCTTATAGCTAATGCTTGAAACTTTCGTCATTAAATAACATAAAAACCAAAATTTTGAGTTGTCAAAGTTACCCCGCTAGGTCAAAAACCCCGGTTCACGGCATATTTTTGAGAAACGTGTATAAATATTCGGTGACGCATTTTCTTAAACAAATAAAGTGGAACTCCTGTTGTTGCAAAGAGCTACTCCACGTTCCTGAACGCTACAATTTGCAACCGCTTTTCATACTGAAATGTATATTAACGAAGTATAAAGTTCGAAATTAATATTTCAAAACACGTTTCCCTGAAAGTAGTTTAATAGCTATTCAATTTCGGCTTATTTAGTAAAAATGGTTAAAACCACCCGTCCGAATATTGGAAAACGTTTCGTGAGAACTCAAACAGAGAAATTAGCACGTGAGCCTAGTACACAGATTTTAGTATGTTTTTAATGACATAATTAAGGTCCTAAAGTGAGTGTAGGCGCGTATCGGCCAAAGCGCTAGCTTCCCAGCAAATCGATCCGGGTTTAAATCCCGGCAGGGTCGGCCTCTGATGTTCAGCGTGGAGGTTAGGTGAAACTGTTTTACGGCCCTTTAAAAATTAACGAGGCCTTAAAGAGCATCCCTCGTTAATAAATTAGTACCATTTTCGGACATTTGTGTATTCTAATATCTCAAAACAACATACGTACGACACTGAAACCTTTTTTTAAACAAGGACAATAGCCGTATCTCTGTTACTAGAATAACTAGAATAGAAGTTTTAGTACTGGGATATCAGGACTATTATAAAAAAATTGGGATTTCAGCGAAATATTGTAATATAGTGGCATTTCTCTATAATATATTTTTCTATTAAAAAAATTATTTAAATATAGTAACGTGTCGTTTGTGAATACATATCTGCGTTAAAATCTTTTGGTAATTTATTTTTTGTGAGAAAATCGACTAAACGCGAAGCATGTTTTCGTATTTTCAGTCCAATTTTCTCTTCTACACTGATAGATACTCCCTAGCAGTTAGTGTCACCCCTTGGTTTCCACCCCTCAAGGTGCCTTCACAGACGAGAACACCATGAGTTGTTGCTCAAGTGTACGTCCGTTGGATGAAGCTCAGGCTTCATTTATGTAGGGACGCTTCTTAAGGGTGTTCAAGTTCTAAAATCATAATTTTATTTTTTTATGAAATATTGTTCCTTTTGTAGACGATACTTGTGAGTACATTTTACTCTTACGAAACAATTTTAGCTCTCATAGTCGTCACATAACGGGGTGTCAGTCAAAATTTACTTATTACACTACCATGCAAATACTGAAAATCATCTGACCTACTTAAACAAAATAATTCACCGTGAACTTACATCTCTTGAACTATGCAATAAAACATTAAAAACCACCAGCTTAATATTTTGAATTTAAAAAAAATTGCTAAAGTACAGAAACATGTTGCAAATTCAGCAATTTTTTTAAATTACAAAAACAGTTCGCAATATTTTTCAATTATTTAATTAAGTAGCCCATAGCATGCTATTTCACTGTGAATTATTTCAAGTAAGTAAGTAAATTGCTTTTCACTATTCGCATGGCAGTAGAACATGCCAATTTTTACTTTGAAACTACGCGAACTGAAATTGTTTCGTAAGAGGAAACCGAACTCACAAGTATCGTCTACAAAACTAACACTATTTCATATAAATATAAAATTATGACTTTATCGTACTTGAACACCCTTAAGAGCCGAGGAGGTTGAAGTGAGGTGCAGGGACAATACAACTTACATGCCTGAGCCGAGATTATAACCCAGAACCTCTCGCACCATAGACCGGTGACTAACCGACTATACTACGGAGACCAGCTTTCAGCATGTAGGAAATGTGGCGGATGTTTGAGTTGGCCGGTTGGTTTTATTCGGGTACTTTAGTCTCCCCCTCCCCCTTTCGCTTTTCACTTGTGTCATCACTCATCAGGCTTGCACAGAGGTACAGTCGGAAGTCAGGGTGTGACGTTCCGCCCTTGGGAACACTTCCTGTACACCATTTATTGTACTAAAGTTATGATAGTTAATTTTATAACACTTTTTTAAAATTCGCCAACATCGACGTCCCACGGTCGAAAAAGTCTGTACTTTTAAATAATTGGCGATTTTTTTTTCTTTACAGCGAATTGGTATCTTTTCGCAACTTGATAATATACACAAATAATTGAAAATTACGAAGTTTATAAAATTCCCCATTCTCGAAAAACAACACCTGGGAACACACAAAAACTGTAATATTATTCTTGACAAGAAGCTCTTCGTTAGTGTTCACCACCTAATTGTGAACAGTCTTGACCTTCCTGTATATCATTTCGAAAGAAGTAACAGTATTCTAGTAATACTGATACATAACATAACATTGCTGGTAGATAAATGTAACTTCAAACACACTGTAACGCGTCTGTAGTGCGCGGTAGGTGTCTGGCGCTCAAACTGTCTGCTGCGTGTTCGGAGTTTAGTTTTTTCTCAAAGACCAGTAAACGTGCATCCAGTATGCTTATCTACGAGAAAAATACACTTCTGACTACTTTTCAATGCAACTTTTATGACACAACGTACATTAGAAGTATTATTTTTAAGTCTTCAAATTTGGCTAAAATCAGTTTTTTCCATACGGTTCTTTATATATTTAACGGGTACATTCGAAATTTATGTATAAAATTATATTGAGCTTTGCTGCAATTTGTGGATTCAATTAAATAAGAGCTAAAAAATTTTGACACGTGAAAAATGTCACAAGTAACGTCTATAAAACGTTGTGCAAATATAAAATTATGAATTTTTACCACGTGATCACTCTCAAAGTCCCACAGTAAAAACGTTATGGTGGTAACACTGCATGCGCGCTAGGCGTAAAGGCGATATCACAGTCCATGCCGGTGTGGCTGGCGTCGCTCGTAGCGCCTCATCGATTTTCTCCTCAAATCCTTCACCAGGCGGCCATCTTAAGGGAGTTCACGTGACAAAATGCATAATTTTATATTTGTACAAAATAGTGTCAGTTTTACAGATTACATTTTACACTTGTGAAAATTTTTTTACTCTGATAGTCATACCGTAGCAGCATGCCATATTCAAAATTTGTAAGTTGTAGGGATATCCAAGCAACAAAAACCACCTTATTTCGAAATAACTTACACTGAAATAATATATTATAGATAACATGCTAAAAGTTTTAAAAACATACAACAAAGTCCCTTTTTTTTAATTGCAAAAATGAAGAAAATTGACACTATTTGAAGATATTTTTAATAAATACAAAGGACTTCAATTGTGTGTTTTGAAATATTTTAGCATATTACCCACCATACCAATTTCAGTGTAAATTATTTCATTCTAGTAGGTAAGTTGGTTTTGTTCTTTGTTTGTTCCCGTAACTCGCAAATTTTGTCTTGGGCATGCCGCAATTGGCAGACTATATGAGAGCTAAAAAAATTTTAGAAGTGGAAAATGTAGTTGCATGTAACGTCTATAAAACGTACACTATTTCGTACAAAATACAAAATTATGCATTTTTTGTCACGTAAACACCATTAAATGAGTGCGGTGAAATTTACGAAAGACTGTGGATAGAGTAAAACGCATTCCCCAGTCGAACGCTCCCTGAATAGGAGGAGAATACAACTGATATAAGACCAGTTAGAAAGTTCTAAAACTTGGAACACTGCAATCCCATGTGTTTCCTTTGCCTTTGCCTAACAAATTAAAATAAAATGTTTTCATATGTAATACCGTTGCGTCTCAGCATTGTCTTACGTAGCTTGTATGTTTAACTTTTCAAAACTTTCTAGTTTGTATTGTTAAATTAGTGAGTATACTATTGCAAACATTAGTAGTTCTGTATTTTTTATCATACGACACGAAAATAGCTTAGGACTACTTTGCCTGATACAAAATAAGGTGGAATAGTTGAAGAATAAAAGTAAAACAGTCACACAACAAAAAAGTAAACGGACTGTACAATCTTCTAACACATCTCGGTATTCACTGAATCGTAGATGAACCCCTCATCGCTGCGTCTTATTGCGTTTCCCTGCGCGCACTAGCGACACGCGCCTCACATAATACAAGGCAGTTTCTGGGGGAGATGTGAAACGTGACGACGGAAGACGACTAGTTGTGTATTCGAGGCGAGACGATCACGTGGACCGTGGCATATAAAACTGGCCGTTGAAGCCATCAGGCAGTGCCACAAGATAGAGACGTCCCTCCATAAGACAACTGCTGACGAGCTTTACAACCGACCTCAGGACGAGCCGGGCTGTAATCGCCATGGTAAAATGTTTCCTGCAACTCTATGACGTTCATGAACATTCAGTCAGTTATACCGATCCCATTCAAGTACTGTGCGTGTGCTTGGCTCTGAGTACGTCAGCTTGCAGTATCGACATCGAGCTTGGAACGACGCAGGCACTGTGCTCAATCGAAGGGTTCACGATTAACTGCAATTTTATTACGTTTCAGAAGAGAGAAAAGAAAGTTCGTACTCATAATTTACGTCATTTCACACCGAGTAAGGTGGCGCAACGTGGACTCGTATTAGGGAGGACTCGGAGTCGTATCTCGGCTCCGTAATACTGATTTCAATTTTCCATGGTCTCCCGAAATAGCTCCACGAATGCTGGGGTGATCTTGAACAAATACAATTGCCGATAGCGCTCCTAATTTCCTGTCCTCGTGTAAAGTTGAGTGTAGGCGTCACTAATGGCCGCGCTGAGTCGAGACATAAAGTTCATTAAAAAAAAAACATAGTATGTTGGTATTATGTAAACCCACAATCAGTTTAAGAGATTGCACACATTAAAATGGTCTTTGCACCTGTGGAGTAACTTTTACCACAAACATTTGATTTTTCTGTCATTTGATAAGTAAATAGCAAATACTACACAAGTACCGGTATGGTAACATTAAAATATCAAACCACATTGTCACAGATTGCTTTAAAAGTTGCATCGGAGCAAAACTACCGAGTGATGTTAAGTGGTGCAAAGTTACATTGCCACAGACTGCTTTGTCTTCAAAAATTTGGCATCCAAACAAAGAACACTTGCCAACACAGCTCCACACAATCCCTGTGAAAATCACCACTTTCGCCTTTTCTCCGGTCTCTTTTTAAAATGAAATTTTAAAAATAGTGTTTTATATTAATTGTGAAATAGTAAAACTTTCTTACTCAATAAAGAAAATTTTCTGGGGGAGTCTTTGAATGTTCTAAACCTTACTTAGTATATTTCTCGAAAGTGTTTGCTTTATATTTGTGCCTAACCTGGGGCATAGTACGAGAGTTAAGTATTCTTAAAAACTGTTACAGAAGATATTTGTGTTTAACCTCTATCCTTATTCTGTAAAAAAAAAAAAAAAAAAAAACAGAAACCACCACGCCCCACACGTATTAGATTACATCGTTCCCAGAATACAATAAATCAAATAACTAAATTAATTTTCCTATCTTATTATAAACCTTATTAAAATGATTTACAACACTTCACACTTAAATATTAACAATTCGTAATGTCTGTCCCTCTCACAGAAATCAGTCCTCAGGTTTCTTCGTAAGGGCGGCGCCAACCACGCGCTTCAAGTCTATGCTAATGTACGGGAAAATAGTGTTTTCTAAAGAAACTATTCCACGTGTGCCCACTGAGCTAATGTGCGAAAAGAAAACACACTTCTGACAAGGATGGAATGTCATTGTTAAGACACCTCACTCATTAAAACAGCGTTTCGAATCCTTCCAATACAGCTAAAAATCGCCTTTTAAGACTGCCGTATTTTAAAATATGCTAACCGGACGTATGCGAAACTCGGATAGAATCCTGCATTGAGCTTGGCTACAGACTTTCCAGCAATACAATTGTATGGCCAACGTAAGTCCCACAGTAAAAATATATCGGCTGGAATCTTGCACGCTAGTTCAGTGCCAGGCTCGTGGCGATGCAACTCTTGACGCGCGTTCCAAGGTCTCGTATTTCTCCGTCGCATCGCGCAGGTAGGTGGATCTGACGCATGAGCCACGCTGTAGTGTGGTACGGGAAGTATTTTTTGCTTGAAAACTACTAAAAATGTTTCCAATGCGTTTATCTACGAAAATAAAACACACTTCCAACTGTGTTCCTATGGTTTTAAAAATGCCGTCCAGTAATTAAAAACATGTTTACCAAGTTCCTCAAAAGTTTTAAAAATAACCTTTTACCGTTGCTGTAACTGAGAAAATATCAACCGTAACCGTAAAACAAAATCATAGAGACCTAAATTTGACTCTACCACATACTTTCCATAAAATAACAGGGTCGTTCTTTGAAGTCCTTCGAAAAACACTTTCTACGAAATACGAAAACACTGCACGCTAGTTCACTACTTCGCGCCTAGTGGCGATAAGATGTTTGGTGAAAGTGTTATATTCAACTTATAGCCGTTCCCGTTTCCGTTCTTCAAACAAAAAAAAAAAAAAAAAAAAACTTAAGTCTACTAACTCTTAAAATTTCTCGTTTCAGAACTTCCTAACTTCCACTATTTACAGTTATAGTATACACTGCTTGTCCGTTCCCACACACGCAAAAGCATGGACCTTTCCGTCGACGTTAAAGGCGCGTTTTCTTAGTTGCGGGTTAAACTCTGCAGAGGAGAATGGAATCCGCACTAAGAATCCGCGCCGTTTTTCCGCTGCGGAAAAGCACAGTTCTAACGAAGTTTAGAGACGTGGACGTACGGATAATCGATTTTTAATGCGTTTATCGAAAATGAAACGGTTTTCTGCTGCATTACTGATTGAGGAGTTAAATTGAATAGAAGAAAGAACATATATTGTTGGTTTGTTGTTGAGCGGTTATAGGGAGTAAGAAGTTCAGATAGCAAAATATATTCTAGTAGAAGCAGTGAAGGGAGTCTTCAAAATCCTCAATCAAAACACCTTTTGGATGACGCAGTGAAATTTATAGCCTATTGCAGGTTTATTCGTGAACAGTGGCGGCTCGTGGGTTGTTGCCAGGTAGGGCTTGTTGACCCTACAGCCACTGACATGCTGATGTGCAGGTGCCCTTTACTACTGAGTGGTCACAAAAGATCTAGTAGCCGGCAAGTATTTCATGGTCGTTGGTCTACGGCGCGTTCATCAAGAGTGTACAGTTCCGACTGTCTGCAGCCCCACATCGCAATAACCCACGAGCCGTCACTGCTCGTGAACAGTTTTCATAAAAGTGGATTCGTGCAACAGAATTACAAAACTTATCACTCCATCACTCCTGCTGAAAAACTTGCTATTAATTTGAGGTAAGCATATTTAAACTTTTGTTTGATTAGTATAGTAAATAGCCTACAGAAAAACTGGGAAGAAAAAAAAGGGAATATATAACACCAAACCCGACTATTTATTTGGTACAAAACTACAAATACTACATATTATTGCATACCAATTAAATATTTATAGACGAAAATGTGCATATTCGCAAATAATATTTGTTGTAACTACCACAAATTTGTAAATGGCGCATTTGTATAGGACGTTCACTTAATCACAGTGGCGGATTTAAGGTGGAGGGGGGCGGAGGGGGCGACCGCCCCCCTAAGAACCTGTTGTATGTTTTTTTAGTCTAGTAAAATGTTGAAATATGTATAGAAGAATCATTACATTTACACAAATAAATATTTGTAATAATTAAACCATGCACCCGGGCTCACAAATGCCTTAATGTTAACACTCATATGATATGCATAGTTTATGTGACCATAACTGCAAAATTCAATATTGTTAAACAACATTTCTCTTTTCTCAAACTCTGTGCGCTGAACTAGCGTACAAGGTTCCCGCCGAACTACTTAAAGTAGTGTTGTTAGGGGGCGCTATAAAGAAGCGAAAACATATGTTTACCTGACTTTCTAAGTAATAAGTAAAGCGACTCAGAGAGAGAATGAGTGAGTAGAGAGAGAGAGAGAGCAGTAGCAGCTAGAAATACACGAGTGAGCAAATCTTCTATGGAAAGATTTCGAAGGCAAAGTAGAAGAATTTACTGGCGAACATCAAACAACCCCAGGAAAACGAAAGGGAATGCGTTATAGTTTTAACACATTGATTTAACTTTTTGAACTAATATCTGATCACCCACATACGGAAAGCAGCCGAAAATTTAATGCTGTAAATCCATGCGCTGTGAAAAAAAATGGAAATTTTACGAACATGTACTTTTTAAAGCATTGTAAAAGTGCTACGGTCGGTCTCTGCATCGTCAGGTATTTATAATTTCGCAAAGGTGACGTTTGTATTATACGTAAAAAAATCTTTGTAGTTAAATTAAATCGAGTTTTTTGTAATGAATGTTTAGTTACAAGCCACGTAAATTACGCTCTGTGTTACGTGTTTAATTGAAATGAGGGTGCGTGTGTACATAAACTAGCATTGTAGAAAAACAAACCACGTTGTGTACTGTTGACAAAAGTGTCTATGAGTAACTGTGGAAAAGTGTTGCAGTAGATATAATATTACATATTTGATATAAGGAATCAAAAATGAGTACACACATATGATAAAAATTCACAAATATATTGAAATTATGTATTTACAAGAACGTTGGTGTTGAATTACCTTTCAGTAAGACTTATAATGCACTACCACAAAGCAAAATTAATACTCATGTGAGATTTTTAAATGTTTGTTGTAGTGCGAGTTAACCATTAGAATTTATTCGTTTGTGGACATACGCCAGTAGTGTAGTATAGTTCCTTCTATTGCAGGAGCCTAGGAGCCGGATCCCGGATCTGTTCTGCATTTTATACTCTTTCTTGTCAGGCTGTTCACCAACCATCTTGCTCAATGTCCGTTGTCTTAATACCTAGCAACCCTCATTGGCTCCACCCTCCATCTTGTTTTTTTTAAATTAGTTTTATAGCTGTCCTCTAGGTAGGTCTGCCAGTAGTCACTGATCGTCTCCTAGATGGCGTTGATTATTTAGACTTTGGTGCTGAGTCTTTCCACCAGGAGAGCTAGTAACTATACCAATCGTCTTGGTTCCAGTGTCGTCTGCTAGATAGCATTAGTATTGTTTGTACTACTGGTTTAGTCCGTCTCCATTTCCAAGTATCACCATTAAGAGTGCTACCGCACCTAACCTAACTTAACCTGGCCTGTTCTTCTAACAAGTTACACTTCTAGCCTTGTTTCTGTTATTCCTTTACACTTATTTTCCCTTGTATGTCTGTCTTGTATTATAGTACACTGCTAGGAATTCTTCTAGTATGTTGCATTCTCGTAAGGCGTTGAATATGTTCCACTCGTGTAGGTCTTAGAGTATTTTTTTTTTCTGTAAGGTGTTTATAAGTAGTGTAGGGTAGTATTATTTTACCTCTAGTAATAAATGTCTTCTTCTAATGCTTGTAATACGCTATTCTTGCTTTGCTTTGTCAGAGCTTGGTAGAATTTAAGTGACGGTTAGGCCATTTATTTAATATGTTTTTAATGCTGAAATCATAACTTAACCTGACCTAACCTGACCTCCTACCATGTTACATATCTAACCTTGTCTCCGTATATTTCTTTAACCTAATACATTTTTCCTTTGTTTGTATGACCAATAGTATTTTTTTTAACCAGTTTTATAAATTTTAAGTTTTTTTAAATCATGTTTTAGCTTTTACACGTGCTCGACTGCGAGTTAGTTTCTTTTTTTTCCTTGTTTTGTTTTAATTTATTAACATTTATGGTGCTACTTTCGTGTATGTAAGTTTTACCTTGAAATGCATGATAATATATTTTTTTTATTGCTTATGCGTAAAAGGAATGGTCAATTTGTTTTGTGCTCAACTTTTTATACGTTATATTTCTGTTCTTTAAATATTTTTCCTTTCGTATAAGTGTTTTACGTATGTTATCCTTTTTTCTCTCCCTCCCACCCTCTCTCCCTCCCTCTCTCTTACTCTCTTCCTCCCTCTCTCTTTTATTCTCTCTCTCCCCCTCTCTCTCGTGCTCTCTTATTCTCTCGTGTTCTCCCCCTCTCTCTCCCACTCCTTACCTCTAGGATATTGCATGTTGGTTTTTTATGTGTTAGACCTTTAAAGACTGTTTTTCATTTTACATAATGGTTTGAGTCATTTTCTTCTGTGTTGAACTTTGGTACATGATTTCTAGTATCGCACAATAACTTTTCGTACTTTGGTTTAAGTATTTTTCTTGTATGTAAGTTAGTGTATATTTTTTTATTTAATTTTTGTCGGTGTCCAGAACTTTGAAATACTGTTTTCCTTAATCTTCCATTATAACTATTTTCTGCAATTAAAAATCTAACGTTTTTCCATAGGCGTCGGAACTACTTTTACCCTGGTGATGGTGCTCGTAACTATACATTTAGGCCCTGAAATATTTTACTTTATGTTATGTGTACGTACTTTTTAAATTAAATGAAACTTGTTTTTTTTTTTTGTGTGTTTGGCCCGTGGTTCTTCAGTTATACGTTTTTTATACTACTGAACACCGACCTTATATTAGGTCTGGCAAATATCGTTATACCAGTCAACATATATTGACATAGCATTTTGTCAACTAACCGTGCACTAACTCTAGCTTTTCCTGACACAGTAATGAACTCATTAACTTTGCTTTTGGGAAACATGTTTTTGCAATAAAAATACAACATAATATATTTTTTTAGAATTTTATTGAGTTAATTTATTATTTTGTATACATTTCTATTCAATATCATTCTCGAGCTGTTGTGAGACATCATGTCTAACTGATAACTGTACTCAGTGATGCGGTGGTGTTCCTTGTTTCGCAGCGTAGTCATGGAGAGTCTCGTAATTTCTGCAGTAGTCTTCTAGTAGCTGCTAGTAGTCTGCCACACCTCTCTTCATTTGCAGTCCTCCGGCAGTATGGGTGTTGCGTTTCTGCTTATTGTGCAGGCTTTTTCGGTGTAGCCAGGATGCAGGAGACTGTCGGGAGAGAAAAAGTTTCATCACATTAATAACGTTCAGTACATTTGTTAGGGAAATAGTATGATACAGTGACAAATATAATATAAATATTATAATGAACATGACTTACCTTCAGTTAGAGTATCCATGTGGTAGAGTGTTTACTCCATCTTCGCAAACACATCGCTTGTCGTCTAGCCAAATAAGCGCCAGTTTGTTGCTACACTCGGAATATAGTTGCTTTTTTCGTGATCTTATACTATGTACAGTTACTCGCATAGCCTTCTCTCTATTCAAAGCTCTGATGTAG